>JABWTJ010000131.1:725924-765924 GCA_016801875.1 Solanum sitiens | reverse complement strand
AAATAATAACTACAGAACACTCTAGTTCAGAATTACCAAAAGTATTAGTAAAAATTGAAGAAACAACAGAACAAGAACTAATAATTGGAGGAATACCAATAATAATAAAATTCAAAATATATCAAGAAAATGAGAATATAATATTAGGGATAAAATGACTAGAACAAGTAAAACCATATAATCTAGAAGATAAGCAATTGACAATAAATTATGAAAATAAGAAGGTAATAATAAAAACAACTTTAATATGATTAAAAAATGAAGATATATATACTTGCAAAGATAATAATAGAAGGATACTATAACAGATATTATACACCAATGATAGATACAGGAGCAGAAGCTAATATATGTAAATACAATTGTTTAGCAGAAGAAAAATAGGAAAAATTAAAAACACCAATAGTAGTAACAGAATTTAATAATGAAGGAAGTATGATCACATACAAGGCAAAAAATATAAAAATACAAATATGGGATAAAATATTAACTATAGAAGAAATATATAATTTTGAATTAACAACAAAGGATATGTTATTAGGAATGCCATTTTTGGATAAATTATATCCACATATAATAACATAAACACAATGGTGGTTCACAACACCTTGTAAACAAAAAAGAGGAGCGAAAAGAGTAGGTAACAAAAGAAAAAAAATAGCAGAATAGATTAAAGGTAGTGAAAAAATTACACAAAAATTAGAAAATATAAAAAAAGAAGATCCTAGAATAGAATTAATTATATTCTCTATAGATAAAGTAATAATAATCCAAGAGAAATTAAAATTATTATATAATGAAGATTCTTTACAAGGATGGGAAAAACATAAAACGAAAGTTAAAATTGAGCTAGTTGATGATAACAGTATAATAACCCAAAAACCATTAAAATATAATTTTAATGATTTAACTGAATTCAAATTACATATAAATGAATTACTAGAGAAAAAATATATACAAGAAAGTAATAGTAAACATACAAGCCCGGCAATTATTGTAAATAAATATAGTGAACAAAAAAGAGGAAAAAGTAGGATGGTTATTGACTATAGAAATTTAAATGCTAAAACTAAAACATACAATTACCCAATACCAAATAAAATACTAAAGATAAGACAAATACAAGGATATCATTATTTTAGTAAATTTGATTGTAAATCAGGATTTTATCACTTAAAGTTAGAAGAAGAATCTAAAAAACTTATAACATTCACAGTACCACAAGGATTTTATGAATGGAATGTATTACCATTTGGATACAAAAATGCACCAGAAGATATCAACATTTTATGGATAACTATTTTAAACAATTAGAAAATTGTATAGTATATATTGATGATATACTACTATATTCTAAAACCCAAGATGAACACATAAGATTATTAGAAACATTTATACATATAATAGAATATTCAGGTATAAGTTTAAGTAAAAAGAAAGCAGAAATAATGAAAAAACAAATAGAATTCTTAGGAATACAGATAGATAAAAATGGAATAAAAATGCAAATGCATATAGTACAAAAAATAATAACTTCAAATGAGCAATTAGATACAAAAAAAAATTACAATCATTATTAGGACTAGTTAATCAAGTAAGAGAATATATACCAAAATTAGCAGAAAACTTAAAACCATTACAACAAAAATTAAAGAAAGATACAGAATATCAGTTTGACAATAAAGATCAAGCACAAATACAAAAGATAAAATTATTATGTAAAACATTACCAAAATTATATTTTCCAGATGAGAATAAAAAATTTACTTATATAGTAGAAACAGATGCGAGCGAGAAAAGTTATGGAGGAGTTTTGAAATATAAATATGATGAAGATAGTATAGAATATCATTGTAGATATTATTCAGGAATATTTACAAATACAGAAATAAAATGGGAAATAAATAGGAAAGAATTATATTCAGTATATAAATGTTTATTAGCATTTGAACCATATATTGTATATAACAAATTTATTATAAGAACAGATAATACACAAGTAAAATGGTGGCTAACAAGAAAAATACAAGATTCGATAACAACAAAAGAAATTAGAAGATTGGTATTAAATAAACTAAACTTTACATTTACAATTGAAGTGATAAAGACTAAAAGGAATGTTATTGCAGATTACTTATCAAGACAAAGCTACTCAAACTGAGAGTAAAGAACAAGATACAATTGAAAAGATACTCAAATTTATTACTACACTTTGTATAAAAGTGGACAGTATTGATAATGAGATACAAAAACTTAAGACTAATGAAGATAAGCTGAAGTCTTAAGTTAATGAAAGTCAGCAGCATAACTATAAAAATGCGGAGCTATGTCGATCGGAAGACAATAAAATTCCAGAGCTAGAAGAGACGATGGGAAACTCTTAAAAACCCATAATGTTTGTTTACATACAGCTGCAGGTACAAGCTGAAAAGTTAGTGAAAAACCACGAAATACAAATTTGAACCAGTTATTTATAAAACCATTTATTCAAAATACATCCAAATAAATACCCATAGAACCACAAACTTCTACCTATGCAGTGAGTATACAAAACCAGAGTGAGAAGAAAAGATACAATTATATTACACAAACCTACATTGAAAATATATATAAAATCCAAACTTATTTAAATCTCAACCCCAGATCTAACCAAACCAAAGATCCAAGTCAAGACTATATAACTCAAAAATTACAAGGATAGAATAGACTTATAGCACAACCAAAAACTAGTGCTAATCTAGTTAAGACATGTTACAATTATGGATTACTAAGTACAGTATATACATATGACGGAGAAGAAATCAGTGGAATACCAGAGTTATACAAAGCATTTATTACATATAAAAGGGTTACAAAAGGAAACTTATTTTATATTAAGTTTTATACAGCACCAGCGGAAATATTATATGAGGAGGTAAAATCTCCAATTCAAGTTATTAAGATAGGATTAACAAAAGATATGATCATACCAGAAGATATTGGACATCAGAATGAAATACCAAAGATAGAAATACCAAGTTTTTATGCCAATAAAAGAATAATTGGTATATCAACTATCATGCAAGAATTAGCAAATAATTATTTAATTGGAAATGCCTTATGGAGCTATTACGCTAGAGATCAAGTTATGATATATTCAAACTCAAGGGAATTAAGAAGAGCAGATATGGATGAAGTTCAGTGATGGATTTTATCATTACTAAAGCCAGAGGAACAACCTACAACACGAGCATTAAATAAAGGATTTATTTCAGAAGACTTATTAATTAGATATTGTAAACTTATTGGACACAAATACCCAGATCACAGATGTTCCAAATGCAATGGAGAAGATAACATTATACCAGATGTTGATTTGGAATAAAGCAAAGAAGATAATGATGAAAGACGAAGAAGATAAAAAAGAGATAAAGATGACAAGGACAAAAGCAGATACAAACAAAGGACATAAGGTGACAGACAAGATAAAAAGAAAGTTTGAAATTATGTAAAGATAAATGGCAGACAAAGATAAAAGCAAAAATATAAGATTCTTTTGTAGATAGCTTTTACTTTTTCACAAACCAATGTATAGCGGTCATTTGTAAAGTTTTGTAAAATAGTCGTGAAGTAAATAGTAGTGGTCGTAAAGTATACAGTAGGCACACTTATGTGCAGGTTTAGAATTTAGTATATATAGATTGCCAAATTGTAAATGAAAGGCAGGCAATGCCAAACAAAAGCTAAGTTAATAAAATCCCTTTCAAAAAACCTCTCTCAACAAAAGATATAAACTAAGTTAAAAATGGAGAAATCTGAAATCAAGTCAGATATTTCAGATAGCATGGCAAATCAAGAGGCAAAGGTATATTGTTTAATAGATATGCAGAACTAATTTCATATATTCCTGAATATCATATATATAATTGATTAAATTTATGTTAGTTATTATATACTAGAAGTATTTGAATCATGAGTTCTAGTTTGCTAGTAAACGGGAAACAGGGAGAAAACTGCTAGATTATGCCATCCCACAGTGGAAACCGGTAGGCGAGGGATGCCGGTAGGGGAGTACACAAGGTTGAGGCGCTGATAAGCAGTAATTATCCGCTAAAGTACGATGCTAGTAGTGACCGGAAAACATGATAACGATACTCTAGTTTATAATAAACTAATATGAATTTAATTGAATTATGAATATGATAGGAAGGAATAGTTGAAAACAAACCTGCATAAATAAACAAACATGACCACATACATGCATGAAGAAATGATAGAAAGTTATAAATTTTTAATATTATATATTCTATGTATAACATATCTTGGGTTCTTTGGTACATGTATAAATTTTCTTGTATTAAGTATTTTGATAGTCTTATATTTTCCATAGTTTCTATCCAATATTCTAAATATTCATAGTTCATTTTAATCTGAATCTATTTCTAAATCGTATATATCTATTCTTTCTAAATCTAACAATGTTGGTGGGTGCGGAATTCATTGTAGAGTAAGATACATATATTCTAGAGTAAAATATATTTTATCATAAAGTTCTTTTGATAATTGTTCTAATCTGGATATTTCTTTAATGTTATTTATTATATATTCTATGTATAACATATCTTGGGTTCTTTGGTACATGCATAAATTTTCTTGTATTAAGTATTTTGATAATCTTATATTTTCCATAGTTTTTATTCAATATTCTAAATATTCATAGTTCATTTTAATCTGAATCTATTTCTAAATCGTATATATCTATTCTTTCTAAATCTAATTCTTGTAAATCTGTTTCATACCATTCTTGATTCATTATATCTTCTAATTCAAAATCAAATATTTTTTTCCATATAATTCTTTTTTCATCAATTTTTAAATCTTTAAGTATTATATAAGATTAAAATTTTATAACTTTCTATCATTTCTTCATGCATGTATGTGGTCATGTTTGTTTATTTATGCAGGTTTGTTTTCTATTCCTTCCTATCATATTCATAATTCAATTAAATTCATATTAGTGTATTATAAACTAGAGTATCGTTATCATGTTTTTTGGTCACTACTAGCATCGTACTTTAGCAGATAATTACTGCTTATCAGCGCCTCAACCTTGTGTACTCCCCTAACGGCATCCCTCGCCTACCAGTTTCCACTGTGGGATGGCATAATCTAGCAGTTTTCTCCCTGTTTCCCGTTTACTAGCAAACTAGAACTCATGATTCAAATATATCTAGTATATAATAACTAACATAAATTTAATCAATTATATATATGATATTCAGGAATATATGAAGTTAGTTCTGCATATCTATTAAATAATATACCTTTGCCTCTTGATTTGCCATGCTATCTGAAATATCTGATTGGATTTCAGATTTCTCCATATTTTAACTTAGTTTATATCTTTAGTTGAGAGAGTTTTTTGAATTTGAGATAGTTTATTAACTTAGGCGTTTCCTGCTTTTCATTTACAATTCAGCAACCTATTTATACTAAATTCTAACTCTGCACATACGTGCGCCTACTGTATACTTTACAACCACTACTATTTACATTACGACTATTTTACAAAACTTTACAAATGACCGCTATACATTGGTTTATAAAAAAGTAAAAGCTATCTACAAAAGAATCTTATCTTTTTGCTTTTATCTTTGTCTACCACTTACCTTTACATAATTTCAAACCTTCTTTTTATCTTGTCTGCCACCTTATGTCCTTTGTTTGTATCTGCTTTTGTCCTTGTCATCTTTATCTCTTTTTTATCTTCTTCGTATTTCATCATTATCTTCTTTGCTTTATTCCAAATCAACATCTGGTATAACGTTATCTTCTCCATTGCATTTGGAACATCTGTGATCTGGGTATTTGTGTCCAATAAGTTTACAATATCTAATTAATAAGTCTTCTGAAATAAATCCTTTTTTTAATGCTCGTGTTGTATGTTGTTCTTCTGGCTTTAGTAATGATAAAATTCATCGCTGAACTTCATCCATATCTGCTCTTCTTAATTCCCTTGAGTTTGAATATATCATAACTTGATCTCTAGCGTAGTAGCTCCATATGGCATTTCCATTTAAATAATTATTTGCTAACTCTTGTATGATAGTTGATATACCAATTATTCTTTTATTGGCATAAAAACTTGATATTTCTATCTTTGGTATTTCATTCTGATGTCCAATATCTTCTGGTATGATCATATCTTTTGTTAATCCTATCTTAATAACTTGAATTGGAGATTTTACCTCCTCATATAATATTTCCGCTGGTGCTGTATAAAACTTAATATAAAATAAGTTTGCTTTTGAAACTCTTTTATATGTAATAAATGCTTTGTATTACTATGGTATTTCACTGATTTCTTCTCCGTCATATGTATATAATGTACTTAGTAATCCATAACTGTAACATGTCTTAACTAGATTATCACTAGTTTTTGGTTGTGCTATAAGTCTATTGTATCCTTGTAATTTTTGAGTTATATAGTCTTGACTTGGATCTTTGGTTTGGTTAGATCTGGGGTTGAGATTTAAATAAGTTTGGATTCTATATATATTTTCAATGTAGGTTTGTGTAATATAATTATATCTTTTCTTCTCACTCTGGTTTTGTATACTCACTGCATAGGTAGAAGTTTGTGGTTCTCTGGGTATTTGTTTGGATGTATTTTGAATAAATGGTTTTATAAATAACTGGTTCAAATTTGTATTTCGTGGTTTTTCACTAACTTTTCTGCTTGTACCTGCAGCTGTATGTAAACAAACATTATGGGTTTTTAAGAGTTTCTCATCGTCTCTTTCTAGCTCTGGAATTTTATTGTCTTCCGATCGACATAGCTCCGCATTTTTATAGTCATGCTGTTGACTTTCATTAACTTTAGACTTCAGTTTATCTTCATTAGTCTTAAGTTTTTGTATCTCATTATCAATACTGTCCACTTTTATACAAAGTGTAGCAATAGATTTGAGTATCTTTTCAATTGTATCTTGTTCTTTACTCTCAGTTTGAGTAGCTTTGTCTTGATAAGTAATCTGCAATAACATTCTTGTTAGTCTTTATCACTTCAATTGTAAATATAAAGTTTAATATATTTAATACCAATCTTCTAATTTCTTTTGTTGTTACCGAATCTTGTATTTTTCTTGTTAGCCATCATTTTACCTGTGTATTATGTGTTTTTATAATTAATTTGTTATATACAATATATGGTTCAAATGCTAATAAACATTTATATACTGAATATAATTCTTTCCTATTTATTTCCCATTTTATTTCTGTATTTGTAAATGTTCCTGAATAATATCTACAATGATATTCTATACTATCTTCATCATATTTATATTTCAAAACTCCTCCATAACTTTTCTCACTCGCATCTGTTTCTACTATATAAGTAAATTTTTTATTCTCATCTGGAAAGTATAATTTTGGTAATGTTTTACATAATAATTTTATCTTTTGTATTTGTGCTTGATCTTTATTGTCAAACTGATATTCTATATCTTTCTTTAATTTTTGTTGTAATGATTTTAAGTTTTCTGCTAATTTTGGTATATATTCTCTTACTTGATTAACTAGTCCTAAGAATGATTGTAATTTATTTTTTGTATTTAATTGCTCATTTGAAGTTATTATTTTTTGTACTATATGCATTTGCATTTAGAAAGATAAGAAAAACAAGGAGAAAATTAACTAGATTATATCCAAAATATAAATAACTAAATATTACAAAAACTAATAACCAAGAATTAGAAAAATTAATAGATGTTATTTTTAAAAAAGAATAAATATATCAAATATTTAAAATTATAAAGAATTAAGATATTGACAAATAGACTTAATAGTAATATATTTGCAGGAGTCTGTAATAAATCTATAATAGCACAAAGAAAGACTATTTTATATCTAGAAATACAAATAAATAATCTAGAATATAAACTACAACATAATTTATAAATGAATAAGGAAGAATATGCAATAGATGAAAAAATATTTGAAAACTATGAAAGATAAAAATAAAGATAATATTTTCTAATCTAGGAAGAAGATATAAGAAAATAGGTGATAATTTAAGTTTAATGTTAGAAAAAGAAACGGTAAAATTAGAAGATAGTTTAACTGCTATGGTGAGAATAACAAGAGAAAATGAAGAAATAGACAAAAAAATAGAAATTAAAAAAATAAAACAACAAGCGAGAAAAGAAGTACAACAATTAGAAGAAGTAAAAAATACTAATAATACAATTAGAAAAAGAATTAGCAATGTTAAAAGAACTGTATGAATTAAAACAAAAAGAAAAAGAACAAAAAAGAAACTTAGCAAATAAGATAAATAAATTTAACAAAAAATTGCAAATAGTACATAAATTAGAAGAAAAAAGAAGAAAATAACCAAGATAATTTACTTAATCTAACAGAAATCAGAATTGATGATATTAATGATAATTTAGAAGAACAACATTCAGAGATAAGTGAAACATACACAGAAATGCTAGAAAATATAGATAATACAAAAAATGTAGAAGTAAATATGGGAGATACAGATATGAATGAAAAACCTAGTACATCAGGAGTAAAAAATCCAAAAAATTTAAATCCAATATATTATAATGCAAATTATGAAAAATATGATAGAGAAAAAACATTATGGAATAAAAGGTTAAATAAATGGACACCTAAACCAATAACTGAACAACATAATTTTTTAGATTTAGACTGTGTAGCAGATATAAATAAAACAATTTCAATTATGGATGGGATATATATCGAAACAATTAATAGATAACAAAATAGTAATAACAGAAACCCCAGGATATATAGAAAGAACACTTATAGGAACAGTAAAATTATGGTTACAAAATCTAAGTGATGAGAGTTTAAAAACTTTAAGAAATAATAAAGAATTTGATGGAGAAATAGCTACTACGTCTATGGATATATTATATAAATATGAAATAGCTATAAGAAATGAATTTAGTAGTATGACAACAGAAGTAGAAGAACAAAATAAAGAAAAAGTTATAAATAGAAATTTAATGACAAAATTGACAATATGTAATATGTGTTATATAGATGAATATACATGTGCATTTAGAGAATATTACTATAAAGGAACATATAACTTAGAAGAAAGTAAAGAAATAAGAGAATTATATTTTACAAAATTACCAGAACCTTTTAGTTCAAAAATAATAAAAAGTTGGAATGAAGCAGAATTAACAGATACCTTAGGAGCTAGAATGAAATTTTTACAACGATGGTTTACAGAACTATGTGAAAAACATAAAGAAGATATAAAAATGGAAAAAGTATTAGTAAAGAACTTAGCATGTTGTAAAAATAAAATAGCACCTCGATTTGGTTGCACAGATAGGTATTATAAAAAGAAGTATAATAAAAATAAAAACTATAAAAAATATAGATCAATATATAAATATAAAAAGCCAAGAAAGAAATATTACGTGAAAAATTACAAAACTAAAAGACCATATAGACCAAAAAGAAAACTAACGGAATGTACTTGCTATAATTGTGGAAAACTAGGACATATATCTAAAGATTGTAAATTACCTAAATATCCAAAGAAAAAACAGATATCAGAAATAATTATGGAAAATGAGAAATATACACAAATAGAATATGTCGATTATTATTTAGAAAGTGAAGATAACATATATGAAATATCATAAAATGAAATAGATAATGATATAGAATTAGAATTAGATAATGAATTCTACAATATAAAAAATGACTGAAGCAGATATACAAATAATAAATAAAGAAGAGTATCAAGATAAAGAATCTTTAGAACAAAAAATAATATTTGGTAATAGTATATTTGAACAAATAAAAGGAAAAGAATTAGATTTAAGTGTAGAAAAAATATTAGAGGTACCAAAGATAAAAAATTGGTTTAGAAGACAAAAAGAAGAGTATTATGTAATAAGTCAAAAAGAACATATCATAGATTGTAAGTATACTAAAGGAAAAACTAAAATACCAATAATAAATAAAAGAATAATCAATAAAGAAATACAAGAAATAAATGCAAAGAATTCAATTAAACATGTACATTTAGGAGGAACTGAAATATTAATAAAAGCGTATTTTAGAGAAGGAATAGATACACCTATAGAAATATATTTAGCAGATAATAGAATTATATAACCTATAGAAAAAAGTATAATAAGTGCAGTAAAAGGAAATTTAATATATCAAAAATTTAAATTTATATAAGTGCAAACTACTCAGTAGCAATTAATGACAGAAATATAGATAAATAATTAGTATTATATTGGAAAATGTCAGGAATAGAATTAGCACCTGGAAGTAAAATATTTACAGCCAGATGTAAAAATTTATATGTTTTAACAACAAAACATAGAATAACAGCAAAAAATAAAATAAATAAAATAAAAATAGAAAATCCCTTTGAAAAAATAGTTACGGTTATAGATAATAATGACTATAGTTATAATGAAATTGATATAGAAGAAGATTTAGAAATAGTACTAAGTACATCAAAAAGAATAAATATAAATTATGATATACCACAAACATCATCAAATATGAATACTTCAAATAGTTCAAAAAGAATAAATATAATTCCACAAAAACTAATAGAAGAAGAAATAAACCACACCATTATTATATAACAGGAATAATGGAGCAAAGAAAATATTTAATATTAATAAATACAGGACAAGAAGAAAACTATATTACAAGAGAGTTAGTAATGGAAGATAAAATAATAACTACAGAACACTCAGTTCAGAATTACCAAAAGTATTAGTAAATATTGAAGAAACAACAGAACAAGAACTAATAATTGGAGGAATACCAATAATAATAAAATTCAAAATATATCAAGAAAATGAGAATATAATATTAGGGATAAAATGGCTAGAACAAGTAAAACCATATAATCTAGAAGATAAGCAATTGACAATAAATTATGAAAATAAGAAGGTAATAATAAAAACAACTTTAATATGATTAAAAAATGAAGATATATATACTTGCAAAGATAATAATAGAAGGATACTATAACAGATATTATACACCAATGATAGATACAGGAGCAGAAGCTAATATATGTAAATACAATTGTTTACCAGAAGAAAAATAGGAAAAATTAAAAACACCAATAGTAGTAACAGAATTTAATAATGAAGGAAGTATGATCACATACAAGGCAAAAAATATAAAAATACAAATATGGGATAAAATATTAACTATAGAAGAAATATATAATTTTGAATTAACAACAAAGGATATGCTATTAGGAATGCCATTTTTGGATAAATTATATCCACATATAATAACAAAAACACAATGGTGGTTCACAACACCTTGTAAACAAAAAAGAGGAGCGAAAAGAGTAGGTAACAAAAGAAAAAAAATAGCAGAATAGATTAAAGGTAGTGAAAAAATTACACAAAAATTAAAAAATATAAAAAAAGAAGATCCTAGAATAGAATTAATTATATTCTCTATAGATAAAGTAATAATAATCCAAGAGAAATTAAAATTATTATATAATGAAGATTCTTTACAAGGATGGGAAAAACATAAAACGAAAGTTAAAATTGAGCTAGTTGATGATAACAGTATAATAACCCAAAAACCATTAAAATATAATTTTAATGATTTAACTGAATTCAAATTACATATAAATGAATTACTAGAGAAAAAATATATACAAGAAAGTAATAGTAAACATACAAGCCCGGCAATTATTGTAAATAAATATAGTGAACAAAAAAGAGGAAAAAGTAGGATGGTTATTGACTATAGAAATTTAAATGCTAAAACTAAAACATACAATTACCCAATACCAAATAAAATACTAAAGATAAGACAAATACAAGGATATCATTATTTTAGTAAATTTGATTGTAAATCAGGATTTTATCACTTAAAGTTAGAAGAAGAATCTAAAAAACTTATAACATTCACAGTACCACAAGGATTTTATGAATGGAATGTATTACCATTTGGATACAAAAATGCACCAGAAGATATCAACATTTTATGGATAACTATTTTAAACAATTAGAAAATTGTATAGTATATATTGATGATATACTACTATATTCTAAAACCCAAGATGAACACATAAGATTATTAGAAACATTTATACATATAATAGAATATTCAGGTATAAGTTTAAGTAAAAAGAAAGCAGAAATAATGAAAAAACAAATAGAATTCTTAGGAATACAGATAGATAAAAATGGAATAAAAATGCAAATGCATATAGTACAAAAAATAATAACTTCAAATGAGCAATTAGATACAAAAAAAAATTACAATCATTCTTAGGACTAGTTAATCAAGTAAGAGAATATATACCAAAATTAGCAGAAAACTTAAAACCATTACAACAAAATTAAAGAAAGATACAGAATATCAGTTTGACAATAAAGATCAAGCACAAATACAAAAGATAAAATTATTATGCAAAACATTACCAAAATTATATTTTCCAGATGAGAATAAAAAATTTACTTATATAGTAGAAACAGATGCGAGTGTGAAAAGTTATGGAGGAGTTTTGAAATATAAATATGATGAAGATAGTATAGAATATCATTGTAGATATTATTCAGGAACATTTACAAATACAGAAATAAAATGGGAAATAAATAGGAAAGAATTATATTCAGTATATAAATGTTTATTAGCATTTGAACCATATATTGTATATAACAAATTTATTATAAGAACAGATAATACACAGGTAAAATTGTGGCTAACAAGAAAAATACAAGATTCGGTAACAACAAAAGAAATTAGAAGATTGGTATTAAATATATTAAACTTTACATTTACAATTGAAGTGATAAAGACTAACAAGAATGTTATTGCAGATTACTTATCAAGACAAAGCTACTCAAACTGAGAGTAAAGAACAAGATACAATTGAAAAGATACTCAAATCTATTACTACACTTGTATAAAAGTGGACAGTATTGATAATGAGATACAAAAACTTAAAACTAATGAAGATAAACTGAAGTCTAAAGTTAATGAAAGTCAGCAGCATGATTATAAAAATGTGGAGCTAAGTCGATCGGAAGACAATAAAATTCCAGAGCTAGAAAGAGACGATGGGAAACTCTTAGAAACTCATAATGTTTGTTTATATACAGCTGCAGGTACAAGTAGAAAAGTTAGTGAAAAACTACGAAATACAAATTTGAACCAGTTATTTATAAAACCATTTATTCAAAATACATCCAAACAAATACCCATAGAACCACAAACTTCTACCTATGCAGTGAGTATACAAAACCAGAGTGAGAAGAAAAGATACAATTATATTACACAAACCTACATTGAAAATATATATAGAATCCAAACTTATTTAAATCTCAACCCCAGATCTAACCAAACCAAAGATCCAAGTCAAGAATATAACTCAAAAATTACAAGGATACAATAGACTTATAGCACAACCAAAACTAGTGCTAATCTAGTTAAGACATGTTACAGTTATGGATTACTAAGTACAGTATATGCATATGACGGAGAAGAAATCAGTGGAATACGAGAGTTATACAAAGCATTTATTACATATAAAAGAGTTACAAAAGGAAACTTATTTTATATTAAGTTTTATACAGCACCAGCTGAAATATTATATGAGGAGGTAAAATCTCCAATTCAATTAAGATAGGATTAACAAAAGATATGATCATACCAGAAGATATTGGACATCAGTATGAAATACCAAAGATAGAAATACCAAGTTTTTATGCCAATAAAAGAATAATTGGTATATCAACTATCATACAAGAGTTAGCAAATAATTATTTAAATGGAAATGCCATATGGAGCTACTACGCTAGAGATCAAGTTATGATATATTCAAACTCAAGGGAATTAAGAAGAGCAGATATGGATGAAGTTCAGCGATGAATTTTATCATTACTAAAGCCAGAAGAACAACATACAACACGAGCATTAAAAAAAGGATTTATTTCAGAAGACTTATTAATTAGATATTGTAAACTTATTGGACACAAATACCCAGATCACAGATGTTCCAAATGCAATGGAGAAGATAACGTTATACCAGATGTTGATTTGGAATAAAGCAAAGAAGATAATGATGAAAGACGAAGAAGATAAAAAAGAGATAAAGATGACAAGGACAAAAGCAGATACAAACAAAGGACATAAGGTGACAGACAAGATAAAAAGAAAGTTTGAAATTATGTAAAGATAAGTGGCAGACAAAGATAAAAGCAAGAAGATAAGATTCTTTTGTAGATAGCTTTTACTTTTTTATAAACCAATGTATAGCGGTCATTTGTAAAGTTTTGTAAAATAGTCGTAAAGTAAATAGTAGTGGTTGTAAAGTATACAGTAGGCGCACTTATGTGCTGAGTTAGAATTTAGTATAAATAGGTTGCTGAATTGTAAATGAAAGGCAGGAAACGCCTAAGTTAATAAACTCTCTCAAATTCAAAAAAATCTCTCAACTAAAGATATAAACTAAGTTAAAATATGGAGAAATCTGAAATCCAATCAGATATTTCACATAGCATGGCAAATCAAGAGGCAAAGGTATATTGTTTAATAGATATGCAGAACTAATTTCATCTATTCCTGAATATCATATATATAATTGATTAAATTTATGTTAGTTATTATATTTTAGAAATATTTGAATCATGAGTTCTAGTTTGCAAGTAAACGGGAAACAGAGAGAAAACTGCTAGACTATGCCATCCCACAGTGGAAATCGGTAGGCGAGGGATGCCGTTAGGGGAGTACACAAGGTTGAGGCGCTGATAAGCAGTAATTATCCGCTAAAGTACGATGCTAGTAGTGATCGAAAAATATGATAACGATACTCTAGTTTATAATAAACTAATATGAATTTAATTAAATTATGAATATGATAGGAAGGAATAGTTGAAAACAAACCTGCATAAATAAACAAACATGACCACATACATGCATGAAGAAATGATAGAAAGTTATAAAATTAATATCTTATATATACTTAAAGATATAAAAATGGGGAAATTTCATATATGGCAAACATAATCTATGAAATAACATTATATGGGTATAGTTTACATAATTACTTTCTATGGGTATAGTTTAGTTTGCTATGTATCTTTTAATTTGTATGAAACATTTTTTTTTTAATTTATTCAATATTTTACTTTTTCATTGAATGATAACAATAGCGCTAAATGCGGTAACAAACTTACACAATCCCATGATTTAAGCTAACCATTCAAAATTAAATATTTTTCTAATTTTTTTAAATAAGTCGTATGAAACACTCAAACGTTAATGATCTTATTTGTATATATATAAATTGATTATATTGTATATATTTGAGAGATTGTATATAATTTTTTTATACAATTTCGTGTATAATTTATTATGTGTTATTAACTGTAAATGTGACCATCATAATACGAAAATTGTATATATGACAGTCGTGTTTTTTTTTTAAAAAAAAAGTGTGTTGTATTTATTTTTATCTATTTGTATACAATATTTTATTATGTTCATTTTTTTTTGTATAAATCTAGGGATTTGTATAATATACAATAATTTGGTATATGGCTTATATTTGTATATGTGCATATGTAATTTCATATTTTTTTTTAAAAAAAATAATGATTAAAATTATTGTATAATATTCATTTGTCAATTGTATATATGGTAAGCTTGAAATATGTTTGTATATTTGAGTGTGTAATGTTTATATATACAATATTTTATTATGTTCATAATTTTTGTATTTATCGACGAATTTGTATAATATACTATAATTTTGTATATGTATTAGACAATGCTTTTAACAAATTTCTTTATACAAAATTAAATATTTATATACAAATTGCTACTGTCTCATAAGACTTTGTATATCTTACTTTAATATACAACCCACTATATACATAACTTTAGTAATTGGTATAAAACTAATAGAATATACAAATAACAATTGTCTCATAATACTTTTATATATTACCTTAATATACAACCACTATATACATAACTTTAGTAATTTGTATATAAATTACACTACCTGATATTTTTGAGATTTGTCTATTTCTGTCCAGTTTTGATAAGGCAGATCCAATCTCCTCTGAATTTATGTTTTTGACTTTTCTCTTACTTCAACCTTCAACAATCTTAATGCCGATAAGTTTCGCGTTGTTGATGACTTTCTGAAGTGTCATTGGGTCTTTTTTTTTTAATCTCAATTCAACAAATTGTTCAACTTGAACTTGTTCATGTTTTGCCGTATACCCTACATTGACCCCAAAATCCTGAGTTAACCCAATTGAAACGAAGGTGGATTATCAACAATATTGACATGCAATGGCATACCTCTGATAATCCTCATATATGGTGATGAATCCTCCATTGTCATTTTGAAGAACTTATAATCTGATAAGAAAGAAAGAATTTTTTTAAAAAGAAATATGAAAAAACTAAGAACCATAATACATATATAATTATGTTGATGAAGGAAAAAATAAAAAAAATGGATTCATGAAAGTAAGATAGGAAGAGAACGTGAAATTTTCCCTGATTCAAAATTCAAAATAAGAGTGAAGGAGTGAATTTAGGAGAAAGATATGGAATGGTATAGGAGAGATAAAATTAATTTTATATAAAATTACATACAAAAAGATAAAAAGATCTTTTATGGTTGGGTATACAAAGAGGTGGTGGGTCCCATTAATTATGGCAAAAAAATGAAACTATAATTATTGAGAGTAAATAAATTAAACTATATCCTTATTAGCTAATTACTTGGGGATGTTTGCCATCCCATGTAATTTTCCCTATAAAAATTGATGAAAAAATAATTATATGGGAAAAAATATTTGATTTTGAATTAGAAAATATAAAGAATCAAGAATGGTATGAAATAGATTTACAAGAATTAGATTTAGAAAGAATAGATATATACGATTTAAAATAGACTCATATTAAAATGAACTATGAATATTTAGAATATTGGATAGAAACTATGGAAAATATAAGATTATCAAAACACTTAATACAAGAAAATTTATACATGTACCGAAGAACCCAAGATATGTTATACATAGAATATATAATAAATAACATTAAAGAAATATCCAGATTAGAACAATTATCAAAAGAACTTTCTGATAAAATATATTTTACACTACAGTATATGTATCTTACTCTACGATGAATTTCCGCACCCACAGAATATAAATATATCAAATAGTTAAAATTACAATGAATGACGAATATAGACAAAAACTTAATAAAATAATTATGGAAAAAAAAAAGAATCAAGATATAGACAAAATAGACTTAATAGTAATATATTTGCAGGAGTCTGTAATAAATCTATAATAGCACAAAGAAAGACTATTTATATCTAGAAATACAAATAAATAATCTAGAATATAAACTACAACATAATTTATAAATGAATAAGGAAGAATATGCAATAGATGAAAAAACATTTGAAAACTATGAAGGATTAAAAATAAAGATAATATTTTCTAATCTAGGAAGAAGATATAAGAAAATAGGTGATAATTTAAGTTTAATGTTAGAAAAAGAAACGGTAAAATTAGAAGATAGTTTAACTGCTATGGTGAGTATAACAAGAGAAAATGAAGAAATAGCCAGAAAAATAGAAATTGAAAAAATAAAAAAACAAGCGAGAAAAAAAGTACGACAATTAGAAGAAGTAAAAAAATACTAAAATAATAGAATTAGAAAAAGAATTAGCAATGTTAAAAGAACTGTATGAATTAAAATAAAAAGAAAAAGAACAAAAAAAAAACTTAGCAAATGAGATAAATAAATTTAAAAAAAATTTGCAAATAGAACATAAATTAGAAGAAAAGAAGAAAATAACCAAGATAATTTACTTAATCTACCAGAAATCAGAATTGATGATATTAATGATGATTTAGAAGAACAGCATTCAGAGATAAGTGAAACATACACAGAAATGCTAGAAAATATAGATAATACAAACATTATGGGTTTTTCTAGATCTGGAATTTTATTGTCTTCCGATCAACATTGCTCCACATTTTTATAGTCATGCTGCTGACTTTCATTAACTTTAGACTTCAGTTTATCTTCATTAGTCTTAAGTTTTTGTATCTCATTATCAATACTGTCCACTTTTATACAAAGTGTAGTAATAGATTTTAGTATCTTTTCAATTGTATCTTGTTCTTTACTCTCAGTTTGAGTAGCTTTGTCTTGATAAGTAATCTGCAATAACATTCTTGTTAGTCTTTATCACTTCAATTGTAAATGTAAAGTTTAATATATTTAATATCAATATTTTAATTTCTTTTGTTGTTACCGAATCTTGTATTTTTCTTGTTAGCCACCATTTTACCTGTGTATTATCTGTTCTTATAATAAATTTGTTATATACAATATATGGTTCAAATGCTAATAAACATTTATATACTGAATATAATTCTTTCCTATTTATTTCCCATTTTATTTCTGTATTTGTAAATGTTCCTGAATAATATCTACAATGATATTCTATTCTATCTTCATCATATTTATATTTCAAAACTCCTCCATAACTTTTCTCACTAGCATCTGTTTCTACTATATAAGTAAATTTTTTATTCTCATCTGGAAAATATAATTTTGGTAATATTTTACATAATAATTTTATCTTTTGTATTTATGCTTGATCTTTATTGTCAAACTGATATTCTATATCTTTCTTTAATTTTTGTTGTAATGATTTTAAGTTTTCTGCTAATTTTGGTATATATTCTCTTATTTGATTAACTAGTCCTAAGAATGATTGTAATTTCTTTTTTGTATCTAATTGCTCATTTGAAGTTATTATTTTTTGTACTATATGCATTTGCATTTAGAAAGATAAGAAAAATAAGGAGAAAATTAACTAAATTATATCCAAAATATAAACAACTAAATATTACAAAAACTAATAACCAAGAATTAGAAAAATTAATAGATATTATTTTTAAAAAAGAATATAAATATATCAAATATTTAAATTTACAAAGAATTAAGATATAGATAAAATAGACTTAATAGTAATATATTTGCAGGAGTGTGTAATAAATCTATAATAGCACAAAGAAAGACTATTTTATATCTAGAAATACAAATAAATAATCTAGAATATAAACTACAACATAATTTATAAATGAATAAGGAAGAATATGCAATAGATGAAAAAATATTTGAAAACTATGAAGGATTAAAAATAAAGATAATATTTTCTAATCTAGGAAGAAGATATAAGAAAATAGGTGATAATTTAAGTTTAATGTTAGAAAAAGAAACGGTAAAATTAGAAAATAGTTTAACTGCTATGGTGAGAATAACAAGAGAAAATGAAGAAATAGACAGAAAAATAGAAATTGAAATAATAAAACAACAAGCGAGAAAAGAAGTACAACAATTAGAAGAAGTAAAAAATACTAAAATAATACAATTAGAAAAAGAATTAGCAATGTTAAAAGAACTGTATGAATTACAACAAAAAGAAAAAGAACAAAAAAGAAACTTAGCAAATGAGATAAATAAATTAAAAAAAAATTTGCAAATAGAACATAAATTAGAATAAAAATAAGAAAATAACCAAGATAATTATTTAATCTACCAGAAATCAGAATTGATGATATTAATGATGATTTAGAAGAACAGCATTCAGAGATAAGTGAAACATACACAGAAATGCTAAAAAATATAGATAATACAAAAAATGTAGAAGTAAATATGGGAGATACAGATATGAATGAAAAACCTAGTACATCAGGAGTAAAAAATCCAAAAAATTTAAATCCAATATATTATAATGCAAATTATGAAAAATATGATAGAGAAAAAACATTATGGAATAAAAGGTTAAATAAATGGACACCTAAACCAACAACTGAACAACATAATTTTTTAGATTTAGACTGTGTAGCAGATATAAATAAAACAATTCAATTATGGATGAGATATATATCGAAACAATTAATAGATAACAAAATAGTAATGACAGAAACCCCAGGATATATAGAAAGAACACTTATAGGAACAGTAAAATTATGGTTACAAAATCTAAGTGATGAGAGTTTAAAAACTTTAAGAAATAATAAAGAATTTGATGGAGAAATAGCTACTACGTCTATGGAAATATTATATAAATATAAAATAGCTATAAGAAATGAATTTAGTAGTATGACAACAGAAGTAGAAGAACAAAATAAAGAAAAAGTTATAAATAGAAATTTAATGACAAAATTGGCAATATGTAATATGTGTTATATAGATGAATATACATGTGCATTTAGAGAATATTATTATAAAGGAACATATAACTTAGAAGAAAGTAAAGAAATAAGAAAATTATATTTTACAAAATTACCAGAACCTTTTAGTTCAAAAATAATAAAAAGTTGGAATGAAGCAGAATTAACAGATACCTTAGGAGCTAGAATGAAATTTTTACAACGATGGTTTACAGAAGTATGTGAAAAACATAAAGAAGATATAAAAATGGAAAAAGTATTAGTAAAGAACTTAGCATGTTGTAAAAATAAAATAGCACCTCGATTTGGTTGCACATATAGGTATTATAAAAAGAAGTATAATAAAAATAAAAACTTTAAAAAATATAGATCAATATATAAATATAAAAAGCCAAGAAAAAAATATTACGTGAAAAATTATAAAACTAAAAGACCATATAGACCAAAAAGAAAACTAACGGAATGTACTTGCTATAATTGTGGAAAACTAGGACATATAGCTAAAGATTGTAAATTACCTAAATATCCAAAGAAAAAACAGATATCAGAAATAATTATGGAAAATAAAAAATATACACAAATAGAATATGTCGATTATGATTTAGAAAGTGAAGATAGCATATATGAAATATCAGAAAATGAATAGATAATGATATATAATTAGAATTAGATAATGAATTCTACAATATAAAAAATGACTGAAGCAGATATACAAATAATAAATAAAGAAGAGTATCAAGATGAAGAATCTTTAGAACAAAAAATAATATTTGATAATAGTATATTTGAACAAATAAAAGGAAAAGAATTAGATTTAAGTGTAGAAAAAATATTAGAGGTACCAAAGATAAAAAATTGGTTTAAAAGACAAAAAGAAGAGTATTATGTAATAAGTCAAAAAGAACATATCATAGATTGTAAGTATACTAAAGGAAAAACTAAAATACCAATAATAAATAAAAGAATAATCAATAAAGAAATACAAGAAATAAATGCAAAGAATCCAATTAAATATGTATATTTAGTAGGAACTGAAATATTAATAAAAGCATGTTTTAGAGAAGGAATAGATACACCTATAGAAATATATTTAGCAGATAATAGAATTATACAACCTATAGAAAAAAGTATAATAAGTGCAGTAAAAGGAAATTTAATATATCAAAAATTTAAATTTATAATAAATGCAAACTACTCAGCAGTAATTAATGACAGAAATATAGATAAATTATTAGTATTATATTGGAAAATGTCAGGAATAGAATTAGCACCTGGAAGTAAAATATTTACAGCCAGATGTAAAAATTTATATGTTTTAACAACAAAACATAGAATAACAGCAAAAAATAAAATAAATAAAATAAAAATAGAAAATCCCTTTGAAAAAATAGTTACGGTTATAGATAATAATGACTATAGTTATAATGAAATTGATATAGAAGAAGATTTAGAAATAGTACAAGAAAGATTAAGTACATCAAAAAGAATAAATAAAAATTATGATATACCACAAACATCAATAAAAAATGAGTACTTCAAATAGTTCAAAAAAAATAAATATAATTCCACAAAAACTAATAGAAGAAGAAATAAAACCACACCATTATTATATAACAGGAATAATGGAGCAAAGAAAATATTTAATATTAATAAATACAGGACAAGAAGAAAACTATATTACAAGAGAGTTAGTAATGGAAGATAAAATAATAACTACAGAACACTTATGTTCAGAATTACCAAAAGTATTAGTAAATATTGAAGAAACAACAGAACAAGAACTAAAATTGGAGGAATACCAATAATAATAAAATTCAAAATATATCAAGAAAATGAGAATATAATATTAGGAATAAAATGGCTAGAACAAGTAAAACCATATAATCTAGAAGATAAGCAATTGACAATAAATTATGAAAATAAGAAGGTAATAATAAAAAGAACTTTAATATGATTAAAAAATGAAGATATATATACTTGCAAAGATAATAATAGAAGGATACTATAACAGATATTATACACCAATGATAGATACAGGAGCAGAAGATAATATATGTAAATACAATTGTTTACCAGAAGAAAAATAGGAAAAATTAAAAACACCAATAGTAGTAACAGAATTTAATAATGAAGAAAGTATGATCATATACAAGGCAAAAAATATAAAAATACAAATATGGGATAAAATATTAACTATAGAAGAAATATATAATTTTGAATTAACAACAAAGGATATTTTATTAGGAATGCCATTTTTAGATAATTTATATCCACATATAATAACAAAAACACAATGGTGGTTCACAACATCTTGTAAACAAAAAATAGGAGCGAAAAAAGTAGGTAACAAAAGAAAAAAAATATCAGAATGGATTAAAGGTAGTGAAAAAATTACACAAAAATTAGAAAATATAAAAAAAGAAGATCCTAGAGTAGAATTAATTATATTCTCTATAGATAAAGTAATAATAATCCAAGAAAAATTAGAATTATTATATAATGAAGATTCTTTACAAGGATGGAAAAAACATAAAACGAAAGTTAAAATTGAGCTAATTGATGATAACAGTATAATAACCCAAAAACCATTAAAATATAATTTTAATGATTTAACTGAATTCAAATTACATATAAATGAATTACTAGAGAAAAAATATATACAAGAAAGTAATAGTAAACATACAAGCCCGGCATTTATTGTAAATAAATATAGTGAACAAAAAAGAGGAAAAAGTAGGATGGTTATTGACTATAGAAATTTAAATGCTAAAACTAAAACATATAATTACCCAATACCAAATAAAATACTAAAGATAAGACAAATACAAGGATATCATTATTTTAGTAAATTTGATTGTAAATCAGGATTTTATCACTTAAAGTTAGAAGAAGAATCTAAAAAACTTATAACATTCACAGTACCACAAGGATTTTATGAATGGAATGTATTACCATTTGGATACAAAAATGCACCAGGAAGATATCAACATTTTATGGATAACTATTTAAACAATTAGAAAATTGTATAGTATATATTGATGATATACTACTATATTCTAAAACCCAAGATGAACACATAAGATTACTAGAAAAATTTATACATATAATAGAATATTCAGGTATAAGTTTAAGTAAAAAGAAAGCAGAAATAATGAAAAAACAAATAGAATTCTTAGTAATACAGATAGATAAAAATGGAATAAAAATGCAAATGCATATAGTACAAAAAATAATAACTTCAAATGAGCAATTAGATACAAAAAAAAAATTACAATCATTCTTAGGACTAGTTAATCAAGTAAGAGAATATATACCAAAATTAGCAGAAAACTTAAAACCATTACAATAAAAATTAAAGAAAGATATAGAATATCAGTTTGACAATAAAGATCAAGCACAAATACAAAAAATAAAATTATTATGTAAAACATTACCAAAATTATATTTTCTAGATGAGAATAAAAAATTTACTTATATAGTAGAAACAGATGCGAGTGAGAAAAGTTATGGAGGAGTTTTGAAATATAAATATGATGAAGATAGTATAGAATATCATTGTAGATATTATTCAGGAACATTTACAAATACAGAAATAAAATGGGAAATAAATAGGAAAGAATTATATTCAGTATATAAATGTTTATTAGCATTTGAACCATATATTGTATATAACAAATTTATTATAAGAACAGATAATACACAGGTAAATTGTGGCTAACAAGAAAAATACAAGATTCGGTAACAACAAAAGAAATTAGAAGATTGGTATTAAATATATTAAACTTTACATTTACAATTGAAGTGATAAAGACTAACAAGAATGTTATTGCAGATTACTTATCAAGACAAAGCTAGTCAAACTGAGAGTAAAGAACAAGATACAATTGAAAAGATACTCAAATCTATTACTACACTTTGTATAAAAGTGGACAGTATTGATAATGAGATACAAAAACTTAAAACTAATGATGATAAACTGAAGTCTAAAGTTAATGAAAGTCAGCAGCATGACTATAAAAATGCGGAGCTATGTCGATCGGAAGACAATAAAATTCGAGAGCTAGAAAGAGACGATGGGAAACTCTTAAAAAATGTTTGTTTACATACAGCTGCAGGTACAAGCAGAAAAGTTAGTGAAAAACCACGAAATACAAATTTGAACCAGTTATTTATAAAACCATTTATTCAAAATACATCCAAACAAATACCCATAGAACCACAAACTTCTACCTATGCAGTGAGTATACAAAACCAGAGTGAGAAGAAAAGATACAATTATATTACACAAACCTACATTGAAAAGATATATAGAATCCAAACTTATTTAAATCTCAACCCTAGATCTAACCAAACCAAAGATCCAAGTCAAGAATATAACTCAAAAATTACAAGGATACAATAGACTTATAGCACAACCAAAACTAGTGCTAATCTAGTTAAGACATGTTACAGTTATGGATTACTAAGTACAGTATATGCATATGACGGAGAAGAAATCAGTGGAATACCAGAGTTATACAAAGCATTTATTACATATAAAAGAGTTACAAAAGGAAACTTATTTTATATTAAGTTTTATACAGCACTAGCTGAAATATTATATGAGGAGGTAAAATCTCCAATTCAATTAAGATAGGATTAACAAAAGATATGATCATACCAGAAGATATTGGACATCAGTATGAAATACCAAAGATAGAAATACCAAAGATAGAAATACCAAGTTTTTATGCCAATAAAAGAATAATTGGTATATCAACTATCATACAAGAGTTAGCAAATAATTATTTAAATGGAAATGCCATATGGAGCTACTACGCTAGAGATCAAGTTATGATATATTCAAACTCAAGGGAATTAAGAAGAGCAGATATGGATGAAGTTCAGCGATGGATTTTATCATTACTAAAGCCAGAGGAACAACCTACAACACGAGCATTAAAACAAAGAATTATTTCAGAAGACTTATTAATTAGATATTGTAAACTTATTGGACACAAATACCCAGATCACAGATGTTCCAAATGCAATGGAGAAGATAACGTTATACCAGATGTTGATTTGGAATAAAGCAAAGAAGATAAAGATGAAAGACGAAGAAGATAAAAAAGAGATAAAGATGACAAGGACAAAAGCAGATACAAACAAAGGACATAAGGTGACAGACAAGATAAAAAGAAAGTTTGAAATTATGTAAAGATAAGTGGCAGACAAAGATAAAAGCAAGAAGATAAGATTCTTTTGTAGATAGCTTTTACTTTTTTATAAACCAATGTATAGCGGTCATTTGTAAATTTTTGTAAAATAGTCGTAAAGTAAATAGTAGTTGTAAAGTATACAGTAGGCGCACTTATGTGCAGAGTAAGAATTTAGTATAAATAGGTTGCTGAATTGTAAATGAAAGGCAGGAAACGCCTAAGTTAATAAACTCTCTAAAATTCAAAAAACTCTCTCAACTAAAGATATAAACTAAGTTAAAATATGGAGAAATCTGAAATCCAATCAGATATTTCACATAGCATGGCAAATCAAGAGGCAAAGGTATATTGTTTAATAGATATGCAGAACTAATTTCATATATTCCTGAATATCATATATATAATTGATTAAATTTATGTTAGTTATTATATTTTAGAAATATTTGAATCATGAGTTCTAGTTTGCTAGTAAACGGGAAACAGGGAGAAAACTGCTAGACTATGCCATCCCAAAGTGAAAACCGGTAGGCGAGGGATGCCGTTAGGGGAGTACACAAGGTTGAGGCGCTGATAAGCAGTAATTATCCACTAAAGTATGATGCTAGTAGTGATCGGAAAACATGATAACGATACTCTAGGTTATAATAAACTAATATGAATTTAATTGAATTATGAATATGATAGGAAGGAATAGTTGAAAACAAACCTGCATAAATAAACAAACATGACCACATACATGCATGAAGAAATGATAGAAAGTTATAAAATTTTAATCTTATATATACTTAAAGATATAAAAATTGATGAAAAAATAATTATTTGGGAATATTATTTGATTTTGAATTCGAAAATATAAAGAATCAAGAATGGTATGAAATAGATTTACAAGAATTAGATTTAGAAAGAATAGATATATACGATTTAGAAATAGACTCAGATTAAAATGAACTATGAATATTTAGAATATTGGATAGAAACTATGGAAAATATAAGATTATCAAAACACTTAATACAAGAAAATTTATACATGTACCGAAGAACCCAAGATATGTTATACATAGAATATATAATAAAAAACTTTAAAGAAATATCCAGATTAGAACAATTATCAAAAGAACTTTCTGATAAAATATATTTTACACTACAGTATATGTATCTTACTCTACGATGAATTTCCGCACCCACAGAATATAAATATATCAAATAGTTAAAATTACAATGAATGACGAATATAGACAAAAACTTAATAAAATAAATATGGCAAAAAAAAAAGAATCAAGATATAGACAAAATAGACTTAATAGTAATATATTTGCAGGAGTCTGTAATAAATCTATAATAGCACAAAGAAAGACTATTTTATATCTAGAAATACAAATAAATAATCTAGAATATAAGCTACAACATAATTTATAAATGAATAAGGAAGAATATGCAATAGATGAAAAAACATTTGAAAACTATGAAGGATTAAAAATAAAGATAATATTTTCTAATCTAGGAAGAAGATATAAGAAAATAGGTGATAATTTAAGTTTAATGTTAGAAAAAGAAACGGTAAAATTAGAAGATAGTTTAACTGCTATGGTGAGAATAACAAGAGAAAATGAAGAAATAGCCAGAAAAATAGAAATTGAAAAAATAAAACAACAAGCGAGAAAAGAAGTACAACAATTAGAAGAAGTAAAAAATACTAAAATAATAGAATTAAAAAAAGAATTAGCAATGTTAAAAGAACTGTATGAACTAAAACAAAAAGAAAAAGAACAAAAAAAACCTTAGCAAATGAGATAAATAAATTTAAAAAATTTTTGCAAATAGAACATAAATTAGAAGAACAAGAAGAAAATAACCAAGATAATTTACTTAATCTACCAAAAATAAGAATTAATGATATTAATGATGATTTAGAAGAACAGCATTCAGAGATAAGTGAAACATACACAGAAATGCTAGAAAATATAGATAATACAAACATTATGGGTTTTTAAGAGTTTTCCATCGTCTCTTTTTAGATCTGAAATTTTATTGTCTTCCGATCGACATAGCTCCGCATTTTTATAGTCATGCTGCTGACTTTCATTAACTTTAGACTTCAGTTTATCTTAATTAGTCTTAAGTTTTTGTATCTCATTATCAATACTGTCCACTTTTATACAAAGTGTAGTAATAGATTTGAGTATCTTTTCAATTGTATCTTGTTCTTTACTCTCAGTTTGAGTAGCTTTGTCTTGATAAATAATCTGCAATAACATTCTTGTTAATCTTTATCACTTCAATTGTAAATGTAAAGTTTAATATATTTAATATCAATATTTTAATTTCTTTTGTTGTTACCGAATCTTGTATTTTTCTTGTTAGCCACCATTTTACCTGTGTATTATCTGTTCTTATAATAAATTTGTTATATACAATATATGGTTCAAATGCTAATAAACATTTATATACTGAATATAATTCTTTCCTATTTATTTCCCATTTTATTTCTGTATTTGTAAATGTTCCTGAATAATATCTACAATGATATTCTATACTATCTTCATCATATTTATATTTCAAAACTCCTCCATAACTTTTCTCACTCGCATCTGTTTCTACTATATAAGTAAATTTTTTATTCTCATCTGGAAATTATAATTTTGGTAATGTTTTACATAATAATTTTATCTTTTGTATTTGTGCTTGATCTTTATTGTCAAACTGATATTCTATATCTTTTTTTAATTTTTGTTGTAATGATTTTAAGTTTTCTGCTAATTTTGGTATATATTCTCTTACTTGATTAACTAGTCCTAAGAATGATTGTAATTTCTTTTTTGTATCTAATTGCTCATTTGAAGTTATTATTTTTTGTACTATATGCATTTGCATTTAGAAAGATAAGAAAAATAAGGAGAAAATTAACTAAATTATATCCAAAATATAAACAACTAAATATTACAAAAACTAATAACCAAGAATTAGAAAAATTAATAGATATTATTTTTAAAAAAGAATATAAATATATCAAATATTTAAAATTACAAAGAATTAAGATATAGACAAAATAGACTTAATAGTAATATATTTGCAGGAGTCTGTAATAAATCTATAATAGCACAAAGAAAGACTATTTTATATCTAGAAATACAAATAAATAATCTAGAATATAAGCTACAACATAATTTATAAACGAATAAGGAAGAATATGCAATAGATGAAAAAACATTTGAAAACTATGAAGGATTAAAAATAAAGATAATATTTTCTAATCTAGGAAGAAGATATAAGAAAATAGGTGATAATTTAAGTTTAATGTTAGAAAAAGAAACGGTAAAATTAGAAGATAGTTTAACTGCTATGGTGAGAATAACAAGAGAAAATGAAGAAATAGCCAGAAAAATAGAAATTGAAAAAATAAAACAACAAGCGAGAAAAGAAGTACAACAATTAGAAGAAGTAAAAAATACTAAAATAATAGAATTAGAAAAAGAATTAGCAATGTTAAAAGAACTGTATGAATTAAAACAAAAAGAAAAAGAACAAAAAAGAAACTTAGCAAATGAGATAATTAAATTTAATTTTTTTTGACACATAGAACATAAATTAGAAGAAAAAGAAGAAAATAACCAAGATAATTTACTTAATCTACCAGAAATCAGAATTGATGATATTAATGATGATTTAGAAGAACAACATTCAGAGATAAGTAAAACATACACAGAAATGCTAGAATATATAGATAATACAAAAAATGTAGAAGTAAATATGGGAGATACAGGTATGAATGAAAAACCTAGTACATCAGGAGTAAAAAATCTAAAAAATTTAAATCCAATATATTATAATGCAAATTATGAAAAATATGATAGAGAAAAAACATTATGGAATAAAAGGTTAAATAAATGGACACCTAAACCAACAACTGAACAACATAATTTTTTAGATTTAGACTGTGTAGCAGATATAAATAAAACAATTCAATTATGGATGGGATATATATCGGAACAATTAATAGATAACAAAAGAGTAATGACAGAAATCCCAGGATATATAGAAAGAACACTTATAGGAACAGTAAAATTATGATTACAAAATCTAAGTGATGAGAGTTTAAAAACTTTAAGAAATAATAAAGAATTTGATGGAGAAATAGCTACTACGTCTATGGAAATATTATATAAATATGAAATAGATATAAGAAATGAATTTAGTAGTATGACAACAGAAGTAGAAGAATAAAATAAAAAAAAAGTTATAAATAGAAATTTAATGACAAAATTGGCAATATGTAATATGTGTTATACAGATGAATATACATGTGCATTTAGATAATATTATTATAAAGGAACATATAACTTAGAAGAAAGTAAAGAAATAAGAAAATTATATTTTACAAAATTACCAGAACCTTTTAGTTCAAAAATAATAAAAAGTTGGAATGAAGCAGAATTAACAGATACCTTAGGAGCTAGAATGAAATTTTTACAACGATGGTTTACAGACCTATGTGAAAAACATAAAGAAGATATAAAAATGGAAAAAGTATTAGCAAAGAACTTAGCATGTTGTAAAAATAAAATAGCACCTCGATTTGGTTGCACAGACAGGTATTATAAAAAGAAGTATAATAAAAATAAAAACTATAAAAAATATAGATCAATATATAAATATAAAAAGCCAAGAAAAAAATATTACGTGAAAAATTACAAAACTAAAAGACCATATATACCAAAAAGAAAACTAACGGAATGTACTTGCTATAATTGTGGAAAGCTAGGACATATAGCTAAAGATTGTAAATTACCTAAAAATCCAAAGAAAAAACAGATATCATAAATAATTATGGAAAATGAAAAATATACACAAATAGAATATGTCGATTATGATTTAGAAAGTGAAGATAGCATATATGAAATATCAGAAAATGAAATAGATAATGATATATAATTAGAATTAGATAATGAATTCTACAATATAAAAAATGACTGAAGCAGATATACAAATAATAAATAAAGAAGAGTATCAAGATGAAGAATCTTTAGAACAAAAAATAATATTTAATAATAGTATATTTGAACAAATAAAAGGAAAAGAATTAGATTTAAGTGTAGAAAAAATATTAGAGGTACCAAAGATAAAAAATTGGTTTAAAAGACAAAAAGAAGAGTATTATGTAATAAGTCAAAAAGAACATATCATAGATTGTAATTATACTAAAGGAAAAGCTAAAATACCAATAATAAATAAAAGAATAATCAATAAAGAAATACAAGAAATAAATGCAAAGAATCCAATTAAATATGTACATTTAGGAGGAACTGAAATATTAATAAAAGCATGTTTTAGAGAAGGAATAGATACACCTATAGAAATATATTTAGCAGATGATAGAATTATACAACCTATAGAAAAAAGTATAATAAGTGCAAAAAAAGAAAATTTAATATATCAAAAATTTAAATTTATAATAAGTGCAAACTACTCAGTAGCAATTAATGACAGAAATATAGATAAATTATTAGTATTATATTGGAAAATGTCAGGAATAGAATTAGCACCTAGAAGTAAAATATTTACAACCAGATGTAAAAATTTATATGTTTTAACAACAAAACATAAAATAACAGCAAAAAATAAAATAAAAAAAATAAAAATAGAAAATCCCTTTGAAAAGATAGTTACGGTCATAGATAATAATGAATATAGTTATAATGAAATTCACATAGAAGAAGATTTAGAAATAGTACAAGAAATATTAAGTACATCAAAAAGAGTGAATATAAACCATGAAATACCATAAATATCATAAAAAATGAGTACCTCAAGCACCTCAAAAAGAATAAATAAAATCCCACAAAAACTAATAGAAGAAGAAATAAAACCACATCATTATTATATAACAGGAATAATGGAACAACGAAAATATTTAATACTAATAAATACAGGACAAGAAGAAAATTATATTACAAGAGAGTTAGTAATGGAAGATAAATTAATAACTACAGAACACTCATGTTCAGAATTACCAAAAGTATTAGTAAATATTGAAGAAACAACAGAACAAGAACTAATAATTGGAGGAATATCAATAATAATAAAATTCAAAATATATCAAGGAAATGAGAATATAATATTAGGGATAAAATGGCTAGAACAAGTAAAACCATATAATCTAGAAGATAAGCAATTGACAATAAATTATGAAAATAAGAAGGTAATAATAAAAAGAACTTTAATATGATTAAAAAATAAAGATATATATACTTGCAAAGATAATAATAGAAGGATACTATAACAGATATTATACACCAATGATAGATACAGGAGCAGAAGGTAATATATGTAAATACAATTGTTACCAGAAGAAAAATGGGAAAAATTAGAAACTCCAATAGTAGTAACAGGATTTAATAATGAAGGAAGTATGATCACATACAAGGCAAAAAATATAAAAATACAAATATGGGATAAAATATTAACTATAGAAGAAATATATAATTTTGAATTAGCAACAAAGGATATTTTATTAGGAATGCCATTTTTAGATAAATTATATCCGCATATAATAACAAAAACACAATGGTGGTTCACAACACCTTGTAAACAAAAAATAGGAGCGAAAAGAGTAGGTACAAAAGAAGAAAAACAACAGAATGGATTAAAGGTAGCGAAAAAATTACACAAAAATTAGAAAATATAAAAAAAGAAGATCCTAGAATAGAATTAATTATATTCTCTATAGATAAAGTAAAAATAATCTAAGAGAAATTAGAATTATTATATAATGAAGATCCTTTACAAGGATGGGAAAACATAAAACGAAATTTAAAATTGAGCTAATTGATGATAACAGTATAATAACCCAAAAACCGTTAAAATATAATTTTAATGATTTAACTGAATTCAAATTACATATAAATGAATTACTAGAGAAAAAATATATACAAGAAAGTAATAGTAAACATACAAGCCCGGCATTTATTGTAAATAAATATAGTGAACAAAAAAGAGGAAAAAGTAGGATGATTATTGACTATAGAAATTTAAATGCTAAAACTAAAACATATCATTACCCAATACCAAATAAAATATTAAAGATAAGACAAATACAAGGATATCATTATTTTAGTAAATTTGATTGTAAATCAGGATTTTATCACTTAAAGTTAGAAGAAGAATCTAAAAAACTTACAGCATTCACAGTACCACAAGAATTTTATGAATGAAATGTATTACCATTTGGATACAAAAATGCACCAGAAAGATATCAACATTTTATGGATAACTATTTTAAACAATTAGAAATTGTATAGTATATATTGATGATATACTACTATATTCTAAAACCCAAGATAAACACATAAGATTACTAGAAAAATTTATACATATAATAGAATATTCAGGTATAAGTTTAAGTAAAAAGAAAGCAGAAATAATGAAAAAATAAATAGAATTCGTAGGAATAAAAATAGATAAAAATGGAATAAAAATGCAAATGCATATAGTACAAAAAATAATAACTTCAAATGAGCAATTAGATACAAAAAAGAAATTACAATCATTCTTAGGACTAGTTAATCAAGTAAGAGAATATATATCAAAATTAGCAGAAAACTTAAAACCATTACAACAAAAATTAAAGAAAAATATAGAATATCAGTTTGACAATAAAGATCAAGCACAAATACAAAAGATAAAATTATTATGTAAAACATTACCAAAATTATATTTTCCAGATGAGAATAAAAAATTTACTTATATAGTAGAAACAGATGCGAGTGAGAAAAGTTATGGAGGAGTTTTGAAATATAAATATGATGAAGATAGTATAGAATATCATTGTAGATATTATTCAGGAACATTTACAAATACAGAAATAAAATGGGAAATAAATAGGAAAGAGTTATGTTCAGTATATAAATGTTTATTAGCATTTGAACCATATATTGTATATAACAAATTTATTATAAAAACAGATAATACACAGGTAAAATGGTGGCTAACAAGAAAAATACAAGATTCGGTAATAACAAAAGAAATTAGAAGATTGGTATTAAATATATTAAACTTTACATTTACAATTGAAGTGATAAAGACTAACAAGAATGTTATTGCAGATTACTTATCAAGACAAAGCTACTCAAACTGAGAGTAAAGAACAAGATACAATTGAAAAGATACTCAAATCTATTACTACACTTTGTATAAAAGTGGACAGTATTGATAATGAGATACAAAAACTTAAGACTAATTAAGATAAACTGAAGTCTAAAGTTAATGAAGTCAGCAGCATGACTATAAAAATGCGTAGCTATGTCGATCGGAAGACAATAAAATTTCAGAGCTAGAAAGAGACGATGAAAAACTCTTAAAAACCCATAATGTTTGTTTACATACAACTGCAGGTACAAGCAGAAAAGTTAGTGAAAAACCACGAAATACAAATTTGAACCAGTTATTTATAAAACCATTTAGTCAAAATACATCCAAACAAATACCCATAGAACCACAAACTTCTACCTATGCAGTGAGTATACAAAACCAGAGTGAGAAGAAAAGTGTCACGACCCAAAATCTAGCCGCGAATGGCACCCACACTTATCCTACTATGTGAGCGAACCAACCAATCTAAAACTCCAACATATTGAACAAAAATACAAAGCGGAAGACTTAAAACTCATTATCCCCAAATCTGGAAGTCATCATCACAAGAACATCTATCCTCAAGTTACAAATCTAGAAGTATCTAAGAAGCTAAAATAAATAAAAGGCTAGTCCATGCCGGAAGTTCAAGGCATCAAGACATTGAAGAGAAGATCCAGTCCAAGCTAGAAGCATTAGCTCACCCTGAAATCCGGTGTAGTGACGACTGGCTAGAAGTGCTGCTGAGTTGAAGACGACGGTACGTTTGCTGCATTCCCCAAATAACAAAGAAAGAAACAACAAGTAGGGGGTCAGTACAAACACAAGTACTGAGTAGGTATCATCGGCCAACTCAAAATAGAAAACAGTATATATCAGTTCATATCATAAATCAACTACAATACTCAACATGTAGCAACAAGTACTATAATCATCAATAAGTACTACCAAGTTCATCCATGAGGACTCAAGCCTCAATACCACACTCATTTGGGAATTTAGGTTCATTACATTGAGTATATTAACATCTCTCAAGATTCATTATCTTTCTTCCTCTTGTGTCGGTACGTGACACTCCGATCCCCTACTACTATGTGTCGGTACGTGACACTCCGATCCCCTAATTCTACGTGTCGGTTCGTGACACCCGATCCCCTAATACTATGTGTCGGAACGTGACACTCCGTCCCCCTAATTCTTATGTGTCGGAACGTGACACTCCGATCCCCTAATTCTACGTGTCGGTTCGTGACACCCGATCCCCTAATACTATGTGTCGGAACGTGACACTCCGATCCCCTAATTCTACGTTTCGGTTCGTGACACCCGATCCCCTAATACTATGTGTCGGAACGTGACACTCCGATCCCCTAATTCTACGTGTCGGTTCGTGACACCCGATCCCCTAATACTATGTGTCGGAATGTGACACTCCGATTCCCTAATTCTACGTGTCGGTTCGTGACACCCGATCCCCTAATACTATGTGTCGGAACGTGACACTCCGATCCCCTAATTCTACGTGTCGGTTCGTGACACTCGATCCCCTAATACTATGTGTCGGGTTTCGTGACACCCGACCCACTAATACTCTGTGTCCAGAACGTGACACTCCGATCCCCTACTTCTAGTGTCGGTCGTGACCACCCGCTCCACTAATTTACTAGTGTCGGACAACGTGCACTCCGATCCCCTAATTCTATGTGTCGGTTCGTGACACCCGACCCACTAATACTATTGTTGTCGGACCGTGGACACTCCGCTCCCCCCCCCCCCTAAATTCTAGTGCTGTCGTGACACCGACCCACTAATACTATGTGTGGAACGTGACACTCCGATCCCCTAATTCTATGTGTCAGAACGTGACACTCCGATCCCCTAATTCTATGTGTCGGTTCGTGACACCCGACCCACTAATACTATGTGTCGGAACGTGACACTCCGATCCCCTAATTCTAACAATTCATCAAGCCTTCTTTTATACCAAGGCATCACCAATCTCATTACTTTAGTTCATCAAGCCTTTTTTTATACCAAGGCATCATCAATAACAAGGTGAATTAGGGTTTCTTCAAGATTTTGGATTCAAAGCTTCATTAAGCTTATTTTATCACAAACACATAATCACATTCATGAAAGCATAAGATTAAGCATATAGAAGGGTTTACAATACTACCAATACATATCATTCACTATTAAGAGTTTACTACAAATAGTATCAACCATAACCTACCTTCACCAAGGATCCTTGCTCAAACAAGCAATCTCTCAAGCTTCTTGGTTCCTCTTGGTTGTCTCTCTCTATAGATCGTTCCTCTCTTCTCCTTGTTCTCTCTATTTTTTCTTCTCCCAAACTCTCTCTCTTTTCCCCAATTTGGCATATAATTAGGTATGAAAGATGAGGAAACCACCCACTAAATAACTCAAGGTCATCTCCTTTACACCCCCAAGGATTTGAGTTATTAACATTGACCCACTAAAATTTATAATTATAGCAAGAATAGTCCAAAACTCCCCTTTAAAACTTACCCAGAAATTTGACCCAGACTGGGATTACGCAACCTGTGACGGTCCGTCGTGCCTACGACGGTCCGTCCTGCACTTCCGTCCGACGGACAGAGAATTGCTCTCAGTACCCAATTCTCAAGAGTTGAAGTGTTTCTGAAACGGAAACCTCACAACGTCCGTCGTCATGTCTGTGACGGTCCGTCCTGCATGTCCGTCACAGACTTCAGAGAATTGCTCTCAGTACCCAATTCTCAAGAGTTGAAGTGTTTTGAAACGGAAACTCACAACGGTCCGTCATGTCTGTGACGGTCCGTCCTGCAGGTCCGTTCACAGAGTTCAGAGAGTCTATTTCAGCACTCAAATATAAGAATTCCAAGTGTTTGGAACGAGACACCCTCGACGGTCCGTCGTGCCCATGACTGTCCGTCGTTGGATACGTCGTCTCAGACAGTTTTCCAGAAATAAAATCTGCTGCTCAAAACGACTAAGCAGGTCGTTACAATAGATACCAATTTACCCATCGTTCGTCCTCGAACGATCAAAAGAAGAAAGACAAGGATGAGAGGGAGTACCTGAATCTGTGAACAGATGCGGATATTTTTCTTGCATATCAGCTTCCTTCTCCCAAGTGGCCTCTTCAACTGGTCGATTCTTCCATTGAACTTTGATAGATGCAATCTCCCTTGATCTCAACTTGCGAATTTCTCTATCTAAAATAGCAACAGGTTCCTCCTCATAAGACAAATTTTCATCAAGCAGAACCGAATCCCAACGAATGATGTAGTTTCCATCCCCCTGGTATCTTTTCAACATAGACACATGAAATACCGGATGTACTCCTGACAGCCCTGGAGGCAAGGCTAATTCATAAGCCACCTCCCCTACTCGCTTAAGTACTTCAAATGGCCCAATATACCTTGGACTTAGCTTTCCCCTTTTTCTAAACCGCATCACCCCTTTCATGGGTGAAACCTTCAGCAAGACTTGTTCACCCTCCATGTACTCCAAGTCTCTAACCTTTCGATCTGCATATTCCTTTTGCCTACTTTGAGCTGCTAAAATCTTTTCTTGAATAGATTTCACCTTCTCCAATGAATCCCTCAACAGATCAGTACCCCAAGGTCTAACTTCAAATGCGTCAAACCAACCAATGGGAGACCTACATCTCCTCCCATACAATGCTTCAAATGGGTCCATGTCAATACTGGAGTGATAGCTATTATTGTTATGAAAACTCCGCAAGGGTAAGAAGTTATCCCAATGGACCACCAACTTCAATCACCACATGCGCGAAGCATTATCCTCCCACACTTGAATCGTTCGCTCAGAGTTCTGACCATCGGTCTGAGGGTGAATGCAGAGTACTAAGGTCCAACCTAGTACCTAATTCCGCGTTGCAATGTTCTCCAGAACTTAGAAGTTAAACTGCGTACCCTCTATCTGATATAATGGAGCGTGGAAACTCCATGCAATCGACACATTTCTGAGATGTAGGATTTGGCTAAACTTCTGTTGCCATTGGAGGTCACTTGACCGGAATGAAGTGAAGCAGACTTAGTTAATCTGTGTCCACAATTACCCAAATAGAGTCCAACTTACCCAATGTCTTTTGGACGACCCAACCACGTAATTCCATTGCAATTCTCTCCACTTCCATTCAGGAATGGCCATTTCTCTGAAGTGTTCCTCCGGGCCTCTGTGTTCATACTTTACTTGTGGCAATTTGGACCATTTGGCAACAAAAATCAAACAATGTCGCGCTTCATTCTACTCCACCAAAAGTGTTGCTTTAGGTCACGGTACATCTTGGTTGCACCAGGATGTATAGAATATCCGGAACTATGAGCCTCTGTAAGGATAGTGTGGATCAAATCATCAACACGAGGCACACATACCTTCCCTTAATCCTCAAGACACCTTTCTCATCAATTTTTGCCTCTTTAGACTCTCCTCGCAACACCGTATCCCGAATTCGGCTTAGCTTCTCATCATCAAACTGTTTTCCCTTGATCTTGTCAAGAAAAGAAGATCTTGCCTCCACACTGGCAAAAAATCCTCCTTTCTCTAGTATTTCCAGTCTCATAAGGTCGTTAGCCCACAAAATTTTTGGCCTTCTATATTTAGCCACTGGGCGTGTCTAAAAAAACTTGTAAGTGGGCTAACACTACCCATGCTTACCTGCTTTTCTACTTAAAGCGTCAGCTACCACATTTGCCTTTCCTGGGTGATACAGAATGGTAATATCATAGTCCTTCAACAGTTCCATCCACCTCCTCTGCCTCAAATTCAAGTCTTTCTGGGTAAAAACATAATGTAGACTACGATGATCTGTGTAGACCTCACACTTGACCCCATATAGATAGTGTCTCCATTGCTTTAATGCAAACACTACCGCAGCCAACTCCAAATCATGGGTCGGATAGTTACGTTCATGCACCTTTAATTGTCTCGAAGCATAAGCAATTACCTTCTTCTCTTGCATTAGCACTGCACCCAAACCCGAATAGGATGCATCACAATAAACAATGAAGTTCTTACCCTCTACTGGCAAGGTAAGGACAGGTGCAGTAGTCAGCAAGGTCTTGAGTTTCTGAAAGCTTTCATCACATTCATCCGACCATACAAATGGAACATTCTTCTTAGTCAAGTTCGTCAATTGGGAAGCAATAGAAGAGAATCCCTTGACAAATCGACGGTAGTAGCTGGCTAAACCAACAAAGCTCCTTACTTCTGACACATTAGTAGGTCTTACCCCATTCTTCACTGTTTCAATCTTAGCAGGATCCACCATCACCCCATCCTTAGAAACCACGTGCCCCAAGAAGGACACTGAATCCAGCCAAAACTCACACTTGGAGAATTTGGCATAAAGCTTTTTCTCCCTCAATACTTCCAACACAATTCTCAAGTGCTCCTCATGTTCCTTCTTGCTCTTTGAGTATATCAGTATATCATCAATAAATACAATAACAAAAAGATCCAGATATGGCTTAAAAATCCCGTTCATTAGGCTCATGAAAGCAGCAGGGGCATTCGTAAGCCCAAAAGACATTACTAAGAATTCATAATGCCCATACCTGGTTCGAAAAGCAGTCCTTGGCACATCTGCTGTCCGTATTTTCAATTGATGATAACCGGACCTCAAATCAATTTTAGAGAAGACACAAGCACCTTGTAACTGATCGAACAAATCATCAATGCGAGGAATAGGATACTTGTTCTTAATAGTTACCTTATTCAGCTGCCTGTAGTCTATGCACATCCGAAGACTTCCATCTTTCTTCTTCACAAATAAAACAGGAGCACCCCAAGGGGATGCACTTGGCCTAATAAAACCTTTACCTAACAGCTCCTGAAGTTGGGCCTTTAACTCCCTTAACTCAGCTGGAGCCATTCTATAAGGGGGTATGGAAATGGGTCGAGTACCCGGTTCCAGATCAATGCAGAAATCAATATCTCTATCCGGTGGCATACCAGGAAGGTCTGCAGGAAACACATCCAGAAACTCACGGACTACCGAAACCGACTCAATTGAAGGTACTTGGGTAGTGTCATCCTTGAGATGTGCCAAGAAAGCTAAGCACCCCTTACTAATCATTCTTTTAGCACGAAGAAAGGAGATGATACGAACCGGAGTGGAAGTGTAGTCCCCCTCCCACACTAACGGATCTGTCCCAGGCTTGGCTAACGTCACAGTTTTAGCATTACAATCCAAGATCGCAAAATTCGGAGAAAGCCAAGTCATACCAAGAATTACATCAAAATCAACCATTTCTAAGATGACCAAGTCTACATAAGTATTGCTCCCCACAAAAGTCACCAAGCATGACCTATATACCTTTTCAACTATCACAGACTCACCCACCGGAGTAGAAACACGAATAGGCATGTCAAGCGATTCACAATGTA
>JABWTJ010000131.1:610143-722832 GCA_016801875.1 Solanum sitiens | reverse complement strand
CCACTAATACTATGTGTCGGAACGTGACACTCCGATCCCCTAATTCTATGTGTCAGAACGTGACACTCCGATCCCCTAATTCTATGTGTAGGAACGTGACACTCCGATCCCCTAATTCTACGTGTCGGAACGTGACACTCCGATCCCCTAATTCTATGTGTCGGTTCGTGACACCCGACCCACTAATACTATGTGTCGGAACGTGACACTCCGATCCCCTAATTCTACGTGTCGGTTCGTGACACCCGATCCACTAATACTATGTGTCGGAACGTGACACTCCGATCCCCTAATTCTATGTGTCGGAACGTGACACTCCGATCCCCTAATTCTATGTGTCGGTTTGTGACACCCGACCCACTAATACTATGTGTCGGAACGTGACACTCCGATCCCCTAATTCTAACAATTCATCAAGCCTTCTTTTATACCAAGGCATCACCAATCTCATTACTTTAGTTCATCAAGCCTTCTTTTATACCAAGGCATCATCAATAACAAGGTGAATTAGGGTTTCTTCAAGATTTTGGATTCAAAGCTTCATTAAGCTTATTTTATCACAAACACATAATCACATTCATGAAAGCATAAGATTAAGCATATAGAAGGGTTTACAATACTACCAATACATATCATTCACTATTAAGAGTTTACTACAAATAGTATCAACCATAACCTACCTTCACCAAGGATCCTTGATCAAACAAGCAATCTCTCAAGCTTCTTGGTTCCTCTTGGTTGTCTCTCTCTATAGATCGTTCCTCTCTTCTCCTTGTTCTCTCTATTTTTTCTTCTCCCAAACTCTCTCTCTTTTCCCCAATTTGGCATATAATTAGGTATGAAAGATGAGGAAACCACCCACTAAATAACTCAAGGTCATCTCCTTTACACCCCCAAGGATTTGAGTTATTAACATTGACCCACTAAAATTTATAATTATAGCAAGAATAGTCCAAAACTCCCCTTTAAAACTTACCCAGAAATTTGACCCAGACTGGGATTACGCAACCTGTGACGGTCCGTCGTGCCTACGAAGGTCCGTCCTGCACTTCCGTCACGACGGACAGAGAATTGCTCTCAGTACCCAATTCTCAAGAGTTGAAGTGTTTTGAAACGGAACCTCACAACGGTCCGTCATGTCTGTGACGGTCCGTCCTGCAGGTCCGTCACAGAGTTCAGAGAATTGCTCTCAGTACCCAATTCTCAAGAGTTGAAGTGTTCTGAAACGGAACCTCACAACGGTCCGTCATGTCTGTGACGGTCCGTCCTGCAGGTCCGTCACAGACTTCAGAGAATTGCTCTCAGTACCCAATTCTCAAGAGTTGAAGTGTTTTGAAACGGAACCTCACAACGGTCCGTCATGTCTGTGACGGTCCGTCCTGCAGGTCCGTCACAGAGTTCAGAGAGTCGATTTCAGCACTCAAATATAAGAATTCCAAGTGTTTGGAACGAGACACCCTCGACGGTCCGTCGTGCCCATGACGGTCCATCGTTGGATACGTCGTCTCAGACAGTTTTCCAGAAATAAAATCTGCTGCTCAAAACGACTAAGCAGGTCGTTACAAGATACAATTATATTACACAAACCTACATTGAAAATATATATAGAATCCAAACTTATTTAAATCTCAACCCCAGATCTAACCAAACCAAAGATCCAAGTCAAGAATATATAACTCAAAAATTACAAGGATACAATAGACTTATAGCACAACCAAAAACTAGTGCTAATCTAGTTAAGACATGTTACAGTTATGGATTACTAAGTACAGTATATACATATGACGGAGAATAAATCAGTGGAATACCAGAGTTATACAAAGCATTTATTACATATAAAAGAGTTACAAAAGGAAACTTATTTTATATTAAGTTTTATACAGCACCAGCGGAAATATTATATGAGGAGGTAAAATCTCCAATTCAAGTTATTAAGATAGGATTAACAAAAGATATGATCATACTAGAAGATATTGGACATCAGAATGAAATACCAAAGATAGAAGTACCAAATTTTTATGCCAATAAAAGAATAATTGGTATATCAACTATCATACAAGAATTAACAAATAATTAGTTAAATGGAAATGCCATATGGAGCTATTATGCTAGAGATCAAGTTATGATATTGATGCGCTCAAATTTACTTCTCAAATAAGAAGTAAAGCGGTCGTATCAAGTAAAGAACCCAACTAATGAGGTTGAGATCGATCCCACAAGGAAAATAGTTCAGACTTAACTTTATTCTATTATTACTATTATTTAGCCAACTATTTTCCGAGAAAACAAAAGACAAAAAGGGGGGTTTTATTTCTAAATTAATGAAAATGATTAACTAAATAAAAATGAACAACTAACAGATTCAGCTTTCGGAGTTAAATCAAATTATAAAAGTAACTAGGGCTTAAGTGTTCCCCACAGGTTCCTAACTTGGTAAATCTAAGTATAACAATTCTATCCTAATATCTTGCATGTAAAGTGATAAGTTATGTATCTCTAAATCCTTGGTCCGACATCTAGAGAATTTCACTCCGCACCTTGGTCCGGCTACGTGTGTTGCTATACTAACCCTTATCTTTACCTCATATTAAACATCGTATTCGGTATTTGACTAAGTTATTAACTCGTACCAATCAATACTAGCCTATTAGATAGTCTACACTAAATCTATGTTGATAATTCTTTTCCTATTATCTACCTCCTTGGTCCGGCAAGTAGCATTAAGGCGAGTTCTAACGTTGGCCATCCGTTAAAAAGACTTCTACACGAAAGAATTATCAATACATGCAAGACACCACTCAAGAATTGTAATTTAAGTTAGATTTTTACCTTGTTATTCACCCATGGTTCCCACAACCCTAGCTATGAGGTTTAGTTACCCATGTTCATAATTACACAATCATATTGTTAATGGAAGAATTCATGCACTTACTTTTATGAAAACGAATAGTTTCCCAGAATTTAACTTGATTAATCAACAAAATCACCAACAATCAATTCCCGAAAAAGTATCTTAATTCCCAAAATCGAGAGTTCAATACTATAATAGAAGAACTAAAAACTAAAAATTATCCAGAAAGTCTAACCCCAAAAATGAGGTTTTTCCAACTATTTATAATAAAAACAAAATCTAATCAAAGAAGGATTCTATTTACTAAAAATCTGTCCAAACGCGTCTAGGTCGACGGACCACATGACGGACCGTCATGGACACGACGGACCGTCATGGCCTCCGTCGTCCCATACTTCACAAATTCTTCTGTTGCTTTCTTCATTCCCCTCGACGGACAAGTATGATGGATCGTTTCAAGCACGACGGTCCATCGAGGGTCTTCGTTCCAAAATACTTGAACTTCTTGGAATTTGGGTACTGGGACTACTTCTCTGATCATCACGACGAACAAGCAGGACGGACCGTCGTGGCTATGACGGTCCGTCATGGACTTCCATAATCCCACACTTAGTCAGACTTCCCCATTTTCCTTCAGCAACTTCTCCCTTCACTACGATGCCACCTACGGACCGTCACAGCCTCGACGGACCGTCATGGATTCCGTAGGTGGTCTCTTCTGCATTTCTTTCTCAAAAACTTCCGCGTTCATCCTTGGACAGATTTTCTGCAAACAAAGAGAAACTTACATAAAAATCAACACAAAAAGGCTTTCGACACACACTAAACTTAAGGAAAAAGCATTAGAAATACCGTGAAACCACGGTACATCAACACCCTTAACTTAAATTCGTTGTTTGTCCTCAAGCGACGCATTATGACTCACTACAAAATCTTTGTACAAAAGTATCCATATTTTAACTTTCGCAATCATTTGGCTATCAGTCCCGATTATTCTCATTATGTTCATGCATGGTATCACTATTAGGCATTGACTTGTGTATAATCAGACCATGACATAGACTTCACTACGCAATGACACCTATCCTCTTCAATTTCTCACCGAGATGCTAATATTTCTGGTATTGCAACTCCTGTTCTCACTTCAAATAACATCCTCATTTTTCACACAATGATTTTAGTTTGAGTATAAGGATCACTTTTCGACACTCACTCTCAGAACAAATTCACAACTCATTTATACATATTGCCATAGGCTTGCCCTTATTTTCACTATTTCAAGTTCGCCATACAACTCTTAGGATCACAATAGGACTTTTTTTTTAGATTGTAACATAGGCTCAGGGTCAGGTAGGGTATATTTAGGTATACTTTAGTGACTTGTTGCCCTCCTTGACATATCGGCTAAGCGAACCACCTTTTTATCATTTTATTTCGCCCTATTACTCAATTTTCTTTTCACTTTGCTGTTTTCCCTTTCTTATCCTTATGTGTAAGTGACTTTTCTCTTTTCTTGTGTTTATTTTACTTTTTATTCATATTTTTTTTTAGTCACTTCTTTTTTATTCTTTCTTTCTCTTCATTCTTTCAACCCCACTTTCCGGGGTTTTCCTTATAACAGCCACCCTCAACTCATGATTTTGCCATGAGTCAAGGTTCACAATACCCATGGTTGGGTCAGGGCCAAAAAAAGGTTGCTTTCTACATTAGCCACCCTCAACTTATGCTTTTGGAGCAAAAAGGGATTAACTTCATTTGGTTTTCTGTTATTTTTAGGCTCAAGATTGACTATTTTGAACAAGGGCCTATGATCCTTTCCTAATTGATTGATTTGACTCACTTTTAGCAGGACTAACCAGGCAAGTTCTAGCTCAGTATTGATGGTGGACATTCGAATTCACCTCACACTCACTTGACATTCCTTGCATTCCTAGATTATTAGACACCTAGTTCAAGTCTTAGATTCAGGATCATGCAGTAGTGTATCTTTATTTCATGTTTCAAACCACACAATTATCACTTACTATGACTAGTCATGCATCATTTTGATTATCGAGATATCATATTTATTTTAGCCATCATGCTTCAGATTTATACTATGTACATAAGATATGACATGCCGATTCAATAATAAAGTAATCAGTCTTTTGGGGAAAAAGAACACAGGCAAGAAAACCCCAAAAGAGGATCGTGAACTTGGGCTACTCAGAATTCACCCAAGTACTCACTTTACATTTACCCCACCCCCAACAAAAAGATATGCAATTGTCCCCAATGCATAGAAAAGCTAAACTACGTGAAAGGTAAGTGAAGCAAACCTGAGGCGCTAAGCGCCAGCGATCAGCAAGCTGGTTGGTCCGGTTTATCGGAACCCACTCCCTGCGTAGTCTGGACATCCTCAGTAATGTCCTCAGCATCAACAGCACCATCAGTAGTGCCTCCCACAGAATCTACAATTTTGGAGCTAGACGCCCCGGCAGCTAACTCTACAGCCCTCAACTTACGGGCCTCCTCGTCAGCAATCGAGGATCTCCTCGCAGCCTCCATCTCACGGCGCTCCTTCTTCCTCGCCCTAGCCTCATCCTCCTCTCGACCCCTGTGTCTCTTGGCATGCTCTCGTGGGGGAGGTGGTGGAACATCAGAAGTGGCAAAAAGAGCAGCCATCACTGTGTCATCAGCAGGCTCTGCAGAAGGGGACTCAGACTCAGGTACCCTCGCCTCTAGGATCGTATCAAGATCAGCTCGCAGACTCTCAACCGTAGCCTGAAGGGTCGACATGTCCACCGGAGGTGCTGGTCGGGCTAGCACTCGCAACTCAAAAGCGTCTAAACGCTGATGTACCTCTGCGATCTTCCTCTCTGTGTGCTGTGCCATCTTGCGCTCCATGCGCTCCTCTGCCTCAGCAATAGTCCTTTGCATCCAAGGCTGGATGTGATGCAGAAGTGTAGCCATCTGTGCCTCGAGTTTCTGGACCCTAGTAAGTGGGACCAGAGTGGCGGAAGGAGCCGAGCGAGAGGAGCTCGGGGCAGTGCTACTACCCGGGATAGACTCGACCGGGGTAGTGTCAGTGTGTGCAGAAGCAGCCTGGGAAGCCGCATGAGCATGCTCTATGGTATCGGCCAGGTTCTCACCAAGTGGGACCACCTCCGGGCTGGGCCCTCTGCGTGGGGCCAACTCATTGGCCTCATCCCTGATGAGGCCGATGTCAACATTTCCTTGCGGGGTCCTGAGCTGGTCAATGTGCCAAATGGGCACACCTGCGGATCTGCACAAAGAGAAAATCATGCAAGGAAAAGGGTAAGTAGTGGTGATCTTGAAGGCCCTCTCATGCATGACCGCTTGGAGAAGCCAAGTGAAATCGACCTCGAACCCTGCCATCATTTCGGCCATCAGTACTGCACGATCCCATGTGACTATATTATCAGCAGCAGTGGGGGAGAGACAATGGGGGACTATCAACCAAAGAAACTTGGCCGTAAAGGTCAAGTTGGCCTTCCTGATGGCTCCCTTCGTCTCCATCACCCAATCCGCAGCCTCTCCATCAATAGACAAGTGCTGGGCCATCCACCTCTTGGTGGTCTCTCTCAGCGAAGGCTCGCGTAAGAACCGGCCCTCTTTAACAATTTGCCATCGGTAGTCGAACTCAGTGGTGAGAGGTGTCCTGGTGGTGTCAACATCCGTGCCGTACAGATATCGGCGGATGGCTGGTAGGGAGATGTCGACCTGTATGCTGCGTACTCGAACGTGCTCAAGTGGGGCCTGTTTGGCGGGGGCAGACCGCCTATCTATCTGTGATCGGAGAGTGTCCACATAAGAGGCATAGAACTCTCGGACTAACTCCTCACTGTAGCGGCCCAAAGAACGAGCCGTCCACTCCAGCCGGTGTCTGGTGAAAAGAGTGTGAATATCTGGCATGGTGGGGAGACTTCCCATGAGGACCCGCCTGTCCAGTGTAAGGGTCCGTGTCATGACGCCTTTGTCATTGAGAACCTTGGCGTCTAAGTATACTTTGTATTGCCCGTCGATACACCACCGGTTGGGCTGATCGGCAACCGGGGCAGGGACTCCAGTTGGTGAGCCAGGGGTGGAGTCAGTGCTGTCAGCCTCATCATCCGAGGCAGACTGTGTAGCTGTGACGGGGGCAGAGGCTTCTGCGGACCCGGAGGCTTCCTCTGACCACGAAACTCCTAAGGAGCCAGATGTTCCTTCGTCTTGGGCAGCTGACCCAGAAGGTTTGCCGGTCAGTGTGCGCTCCTCATCAGACTGGGAGGCAGTGACTACGCCGAGAGCCACCTTCTTGGGCGTGACTCTCGGTACACGTGGAGCTCGTGCTGTAGTAGCAGTGCCTGGGGGCACGTACTCTGGATCATGCTCATCATCAGAGCCTATCACCAATCGGGCAGACGGGGCGACAGATTTAGAACGCCCACGTGCGTAAACGCGATCTTGTTTAGGTGCCATGAGAGGTAGTACCTGTAACGAATCATCATTAGTACTAGAAGGAGCAAACATGACAAGAAAAAAATGAGACAATAATACACATAAATTCAAACCAGAGATAACAACTCTGAAGTAGCAGTAAGGCACGACGGACCTGGTGACGGCCCGTCGTGCGTATGATGTACCGTCCTGCGGTCCGTCATGTAATACTTAGCAATATAGAGTATCAGAAGGAAGGTCTCTGACTGATACAACGGTTGTTCAGGACGGGCCGTCGTGGGTATGACGGTTCGTCACATGTGTCCGTCAGTGGACACTTAGTAAAAGTGTGGAGACCCTTAGGACAGGGGTCTCTGACCGATACGACGGTTGTGCAGGACGGACCGTCGTGGGTATGACGGTCCGTCACATGTGTCCGTTAGTGGAAACTTGGAAAAAGTGTGGAGACCCTTAGGACAGGGGTCTATTACCATCACGACGGTTATGCAGGACGGACCGTCGTGGGTATGACGGTCCGTCACATATGTCCGTCAGTGGACACTTAGAAAAAGTGTGGAGACCCTTAGGACAGGGGTCTCTGACCGTCACGACGGTTGTGAAGGACGGACCATCGTGGGTATGACGGTTCGTCACATATGTCCGTCAGTGGACACTTAGAAAAAGTGTGGAGACCCTTAGGACAGGGGTCTCTGACCGTCACGACGGTTGTGCAGGATTGACCGTCGTGGGTATGATGGTACGTCACATATGTCCGTCAGTGGATACTTGGAGAAAGTGTTGAGACCCTTAGGACAGGGGTCTCTGACCGTCACGACGGTTGTGCAGGACGGACCGTCGTGGGTACGATGGTCCGTCATCGGGTTTTCGTGCTGTCATTCAGAGACAGAACTGGGGATGCCACATTCACCCCATGTGATTCAAACCAAAGACCCAACATTTCTCTAACGCTCTTTAACCTAAATACCTATCAAATTTACAAGTATAAAGCCCTAATTACTCTAGTTTTATCCAGGCATTTTGTGGAATTAATAACCTAGGTTAGACAATATATGGTCAAAAATCAAAGACCCACATGCTAATAGTAAATAAAAACCAAAAAGAAGAGTAAATGGGTAGAGTTTCAGCAACACATACCTTGGAAGAGGAGAAAACAACCCAGAAGTGATGGCACCCAATCAAGAAAACTGAGAAGCACAGCAGCAGACTCCGAGCAAGAAGGGAGATTTGGGATGGGAAAAAGGGAGAATGTGGGGAATTTGGGAAGAGAAAGAAGTTGAAAGGGGACGAAATGGGAGAAAGAGGGAAAGAAAACGGTTTAATGAAGGGGTGGGGGGTTTAAAAACGTTTAAAAACTTTTGAAATTCCTTAGCCTGGTCGGGTCGGGTAGCCGAGTAATGAAGTGACGAAGCTCCGATGACGGTCCGTCGCATCTGTGACGGTCCGTCATAGGTTCCATCGCATGTGCCCTAATTCTCCAAAACAATAAAGAACGTACCTGGCACGACGGAGTCATGCGATGGTCCATCACAGGCGTAACGGTCCGTCGATGTATCCGTCAGTGAATTTGGCAGAGTAATTTTCTGCAGAACTTCCTGGAGATGTGCTACCTGAAAATTTACAACCCATTAATAGAAAATGCTACCGTTACTGGAAAGAAAACTATAAAGTGGTTAGATGATAAATATTGGGTTGCCTCCCAACCAGCGCCTGATTTAACGTCGCGGCACGACTGAGGACACTCGATTACTTAGAATTCATCAAGATGATACGCCTCAATCACCTCATTCGCCGATTCTGCATGACCTATATAGATTTTTAGACGTTGTCCGTTCACCTTAAACCGCACACCTTCCTTGTTCTCCAACTCAACCGCTCCATGAGGGAATAGTTGGGTGATCAAGTAAGGGCCAGTCCATTTGGACTTGAGCTTGCCCGGAAATAAGCGCAATCTAGAGTTGATTAAAAGAACCGAATCCCCAATCATAAACTCTCGTTTCTCGATTTTTAGGTCATGGTACTTATTCATCTTTTCTTTGCAGAGGGCTGAGCTTTCATAAGCCTTTAGGCGAAATTCATCAAGTTCATTTAACCCATTTAACCGTTGTTCTACAGCTTCGTTCCAGTCCATTTTTAACTTCTTCATAGCCCACATGGCTTTATTCTCTAATTCAACCGGAAGATGACATGCTTTCCCATATACTAGTTGGTATGGGGACATACCTATGGGAGTCTTATACGCTGTCCGGTAAGCCCAAAGAGCATCATCAAGCCTCCTTGACCAATCTGTTCTACTAGCGTTCACTGTTTTTGACAAAATCTGTTTGATCTCCCTATTTGATACTTCAACTTGCCCACTAGTTTGAGGATGGTAAGGAGTGGCCACATTATGGCGAACCCCATATTTCTCCAATAATCCCTTGAACAATTTGTTGCAAAAGTGGGATCCCCCATCACTAATAATTGCCCGTGAGGTACCAAATCGAGAGAATATATTCTTTTTCAAGAATGCAGTGACACTCTTCCCCTCATTGTTTGCGAGGGCGATGGCTTCCACCCACTTAGATACATAATCAACTGCTACTAAAATATACTTCATTCCATGAGAACTCACAAACGGACCCATAAAGTCAATACCCCAAACATCAAATAACTCAATCACAAGAATGGGGTTTAGAGGGAGCTCTTGCTTTCTTGAAATGCCGCCATCTCTTTGGCATCTATCACATGCTTTGGCGAACTCATGAGCATCTTGATGAATAGTTGGCCAATAGTAACCACATTGTAAGATCTTATGAGCAGTCCGGACACCACTATGATGTCCACCAAAGGGTGAGGAATGGCATGCCTCTAAAACACTCAACATCTCAACTTCTGGCACACAACGCCGAATAAGCCCATCAGCACAGCTCCTGTATAAGTATGGTTCATCCCAAAAGAACTTCTTCACATCGTACATGAACTTTTTCCTTTGATGAAAAGACAAGTCCGATGGAACAATATCACTAGCTAAGTAGTTCGCAAAACCTGCGAACCATGGAATCAGGTCTTGTGAGGCAGCCAATACATGCTCATCGGGGAACGTGTCATCAATATCAGTCTTATCCCCCAACTCTCTCATAGCTTCATCTTCTAAACGGGACAAGTATTCAGCAACTTGATTTTCGGTCCCTTTTCTATCCCTTACCTCAAAGTCAAATTCTTGCAGTAGTAATACCCAACGAATTAACCTCGGTTTTGCATCCTTCTTTGCCATCAAATATCTCAGGGCTGAATGGTCAGTATGCACTATAACTCTAGTACCTAGCAAATAGGAGCAAAATTTTTCAAAAGCAAATACTACTGCAAGGAGCTCTTGTTCAGTTACTGTATAGTTCTTCTGAGCTTCATTGAGGGCTTTACTAGCATAGTAAATGGGATGAAGGATTTTGTCCCTTCTTTGTCCCAATACCACACCAAGGGCAACCCCACTCGCATCACACATCACCTCAAATGGACTGCTCCAATCCGGAGAAATAATGATAGGTGCAGATACCAATTTTTCTTTTAGATCGCCGAATGCTTTAAGACAGGATTCATCAAAATAAAATTTACAATCTTTCTCCAGCAGTTTGCACAATGGATGTGCAATTTTTGAGAAATCTTTAATGAATCTCCTGTAAAAACCTGCATGCCCAAGAAAGCTTCTCACACCTTTTACAGAGATAGGTGGAGGAAGTCTCTCTATCACCTCGACTTTGGCTCGATCAACTTCTATGCCCTTTTCTGAAATACGATAGCCCAAAACAATACCTTCTTTGACCATGAAGTGGCATTTTCCCCAATTGAGTACTAAATTGCAGTCTTCACATCTCTTAAGAACCTCAGATAAATGGCTCAAACATCGCTCGAATGATTCACCAACCACAGAAAAATCATCTATAAAAACCTCAATAGTATCTTCTACCATGTCGGAGAATATTGACATCATACATCTCTGAAATGTGGCGGGTGCATTGCACAACCCAAACGGCATTCTCTTGAACGCAAAGGTCCCATATGGACAAGTAAAAGTGGTCTTCTCTTGATCTTCTGGAGCAATAGAAATCTGATTATACCCTGAATAACCATCAAGAAAACAGTACCACCCTTTTCCAGCGAGTCTATCCAACATCTGATCCATGAAGGGCATGGGAAAATGGTCCTTTTCGGTCCATGCATTTAATTTCTGGTAATCCATACACACCCTCCATCCAGTCACCGGCCTCATTGGAACAAGTTCATTTTTTTCATTGGGGACCACAGTCATTCCCCCTTTCTTAGGTACACACTGAACAGGGCATACCCAACTACTATCAGCGATCGGATATATTACTCCAGCATCCAACCATTTTATGATTTCCTTCTTCACGACCTCTTGCATAAGTGGATTTAAGCGTCTCTGGTGCTCAATACTTGGCTTATGATCTGGCATGAGTTGGATTTTATGAGAACAAATACCAGGAGGGATCCCAATAATGTCCGTAATGGTCCACCCAATAGCTCTTTTGAACCTTTTTAGCACTTTGACCAAACTCTCAACTTGTTGTTCATTCAGATCTGATGCAATGATTACCGGCAATGTGTCACCGTTTCCTAAGAATTCATACCTGAGATGAGGTGGGAGAGCTTTTAGTTCTAGCTTTGGAGCCTCCTCTATGGATGGTTTAGCGGGTGGAGACTCGCGATTCTTCATGTCTAGCTCATATTTCTTCGGTTTAAACTGAACATTACCACGATCAAGAGCAGCGACTAATGACACATATTCTTCAATGCATTCATTATCAGAATTCATTATCACTGCATCCAGTGCTTCTACACCTAGACGTTCTTCTATTTGTGTCTCGGGTGATTCACCAACTTTGTAGGATATGGCAGATACCGATTGGAGCTCACCACTCTGCCGCATGGACCTACAAATGTTGAAAGTCACTTCTTCATTGTTCAACCGAAATTTCATCTGCCCCTTTTCCATATCAACTAAAGCTCTACCCGTAGCAAGGAATGGCCTCCCAAGAATAATAGGCACCTCAAAATCGACTTCACAATCAAGAATAACAAAATCTGCCGGAAATATGAACGACTCCACTTTTACTAGCACATCATGGAGTATCCCTATAGGCCTTTTTACTGTTCGATCGGCCATCAGTAGCCGCATCGCAGTGGGCTTTGGGTCACCCAAACCCAACTTCTTGTAAATCGAGAGGGGCATGAGATTTATGCTTGCCCCCAGATCACATAATGCTTTCGCAAAATGTAATAACCCGATTGTACAAGGAATAGTGAATGCACCCGGATCTTCTTTCTTTTGCACTAAAGACCTTGTAGCAATAGCACTACAATGCTGCATTCTGTCATCATCCTCAAAAGTGACAGATCTATTCTTTGTAACCAAATCTTTCATAAACTTGGCATAACCGGGCATTTGTTCAAGAGCTTTTACCAAAGGGACATTGATAGAAAGTTGCTTCAACATTGTTAGAAAACACCGATATTTACCATCATCGGTCTTTTTGACTAATCTTTGAGGAAAGGGGGGTGGTGGTCTAGGCATGGGACTTACCTTTTTAGGCACTTCAGCATCTTTTTGAGTGTTATCTTCTACTTCATCACTAACCTCTACCACTTTATCATTATCTCTCGTCACCTTTTCCACAATAGACGGCATAGGTGGGTCAATAGTTTGTTTACCACCACGAGTAGTAATTGCCATACATTGTCCATCATTTTTCGGATTTTGGACAGTGTTGCTAGGAAGAGTGCCCGGTTGCCGTGTGTTCACAGTTGCAGATAATTGAGCCATTTGCAATTCAAGCTGCTTAATTGATTAGGCATGTGTATCGACTTTCTGTCCAATACCCGCTACATCACTCCTTAACTCTTTGGTGTGCTCATCACTAGCATCGAACCTCCTCATCATCTTGTGCAACATATCCTCAACTCGCGCCATACTACCTCCACCATCCCTAGGAGCAACTTCACAATTTTGAGGAGAAACATAGGGCCCACTCCTATCATTTCTGTTACCATAGTTACCCCTGTTGAAGTTGTTGTCGCGGTTGTAATTTCCATCACGGACATAATTACCGTCACGGTTGTAGTTACCATAGTTCCGACCTTGATTCCCTTGACCTTGGCGCCAATTCTCCTGATTGGAGCCTTGGGCATTTGGTCGGAAACCCCCCGTCTGATCATTTATTGCATAGGAATCTTCCTCATAATAATATTCATCAGTTGGTGGTGGTGGTTTAGACAAGTAGTTCACTGCGTTTATCTTTTCTGCACCCCCAGTGACATGTTTTAACACCAACCCAAGCTCAGTTCTCATCTGTGCCATCTCTTCACGAATCTCATCTGTGGCTGGGTTGTGTGTGGATTGCACTGCAAAAGTATTTCTCCCAGTATCTGACTTCCTAGTACTCCATGCTTTATTATTCCGGGAGATTTTCTCTAATTTTTCGGCAATTTCAGCATAGGGACACTCCCCATAAGAACCACCTGCTATAGTATCCAATACTGCTTTATTATTATCATCCTGTCCCCGGTAGAAGTATTCTTTCAGTGACTCATCATCTATGCGGTGATTGGGGACACTTCTCAAAAATGAAGTGAACCTATCCCAAGAACTACTAACTGACTCTCCTGGTAGTGCCACAAAGTTGTTCACTCTGTCTTTGTGATTTAGTTTCTTGGAGACCGGGTAGTAACGTGCTAAGAAAATGTCCCTTAGTTGGTTCCAAGTGAAAATTGAGTTATAAGGGAGCTCAGTGAACCAAATAGCAGCCTCTCCCGTCAGTGAGAGAGGAAATACTCTTAGCCCTATTACATCCAAATTCAAATCAGGCCTCCCTACACAGCTTTTACACACTGCCCTCACCTTAGCTATATGGGCATGTGGGTCCTCAGACGGTAGTCCTGAAAACAAACCTCTAGCAGTGAGCATTTGCATTAGACTACTAGTGACTACAAAGGTGTGACCTTCTGGTAGAGGGGGCAAGACAAGTGGCCCATTAGAATCTGCAATATTATCATAACCTCTGTAGTATTCTTGAGGACGTGGAGCGGGATTTTGTCCCCTTTGTGCACCTTGACCAGGATTATCAGGTAATAATCGACCATGAGCATCAACCGGAGCTGGGATGTTCTGGTTTGGATCATCATCATTTATACCCAAGTTTCGATTCATATTGCGTAGTGTACGCTCTAACTCGTGATCGTAGGGAAACAAGGGTTCTCTTCCTCTCCGTGTATTTGGCATACAAGGACGTTAGTTCTAAAAAAAATCAAAAACAACAGAAAAAGTAAAATCAGGAAAATATTAACTAAACTTTAGTAATAAGTTTAAGTTAATCTAAAAGCTACTTTCCCCGGCAGCGGCGCCAAAATTTGATGCGCTCAAATTTACTTCTCAAATAAGAAGTAAAGCGGTCGTATCAAGTAAAGAACCCAACTAATGAGGTTGAGATCGATCCCACAAGGAAAATAGTTCAGACTTAACTTTATTCTATTATTACTATTATTTAGCCAACTATTTTCCGAGAAAACAAAAGACAAAAAGGGGGGTTTTATTTCTAAATTAATGAAAATGATTAACTAAATAAAAATGAACAACTAACAGATTCAGCTTTCGGAGTTAAATCAAATTATAAAAGTAACTAGGGCTTAAGTGTTCCCCACAGGTTCCTAACTTGGTAAATCTAACTATAACAATTCTATCCTAATATCTTGCATGTAAAGTGATAAGTTATGTATCTCTAAATCCTTGGTCCGGCATCTAGAGAATTTCACTCCGCACCTTGGTCCGGCTACGTGTGTTGCTATACTAACCCTTATCTTTACCTCATATTAAACATCGTATTCGGTATTTGACTAAGTTATTAACTCGTACCAACCAATACTAGCCTATTAGATAGTCTACACTAAATCTATGTTGATAATTCTTTTCCTATTATCTACCTCCTTGGTCCGGCAAGTAGCATTAAGGCGAGTTCTAACGTTGGCCATCCGTTAAAAAGACTTCTACACGAAAGAATTATCAATACATGCAAGACACCACTCTAGAATTGTTATTTAAGTTAGATTTTTACCTTGTTATTCACCCATGGTTCCCACAACCCTAGCTATGAGGTTTAGTTACCCATGTTCATAATTACACAATTCATATTGTTAATGGAAGAATTCATGCACTTACTTTTATGAAAACGAATAGTTTCCCAGAATTTAACTTGATTAATCAACAAAATCACCAACAATCAATTCCCGAAAAAGTATCTTAATTCCCAAAATCGAGAGTTCAATACTATAATAGAAGAACTAAAAACTAAAAATTATGCAGAAAGTCTAACCCCCAAAACGAGGTTTTTCTAACTATTTATAATAAAAACAAAATCTAATCAAAGAAGGATTCTATTTACTAAAAATCTGTCCAAACGCGTCTAGGTCGACGGACCACGTGACGGACCGTCATGGACACGACGGACTGTCATGGCCTCCGTCGTCCCATACTTCACACATTCTTCTGTTGCTTTCTTCATTCCCCTCGACGGACAGGTATGGCGGATCGTTTCAAGCACGACGGTCCGTCGAGGGTCTTCGTTCCAAAATACTTGAACTTCTTGGAATTTGGGTACTGGGACTACTTCTCTGATCATCACGACGAACAAGCAGGACGGACTGTCGTGGCTATGATGGTCCGTCATGGACTTCCGTAATCCCACACTTAGTCAGACTTCCCCATTTTCCTTCAGCAACTTCTCCCTTCACTACGATGCCACCTACGGACCGTCACAGCCTCGACGGACCGTTATGGATTCCGTAGGTGGTCTCTTCTGCATTTCTTTCTCAAAAACTTCCGCGTTCATCCTTGGACAGATTTTTTGCAAACAAAGAGAAACTTACATAAAAATCAACACAAAAAGGCTTTTGACACACACTAAACTTAAGGAAAAAGCATTAGAAATACCGTGAAACCACGGTACATCAAGATATATTCAAACTCAAGGGAATTAAGAAGAGCAGATATGGATGAAGTTCAGCGATGAATTTTATCATTACTAAAGCCAGAGGAACAACCTACAACACGAGCATTAAAAAAAGGATTTATTTCAGAAGACTTATTAATTAGATATTGTAAACTTATTGGACACAAATACCCAGACCACAGATATTCCAAATGCAATGGAGAAGATAACGTTATACCAGATGTTGATTTGGAATAAAGCAAAGAAGATAATGATGAAAGACGAAGAAGATAAAAAAGAGATAAAGATGACAAGGACAAAAGCAGATACAAACAAAGGACATAAGGTGGCAGACAAGATAAAAAGAAAGTTTGAAATTATGTAAAGATAAGTGGCAGACAAAGATAAAAGCAAGAAGATAAGATTCTTTTGTAGATAGATTTTACTTTTTTATAAACCAATGTATAGCGGTCATTTGTAAAGTTTTGTAAAATAGTCGTAAAGTAAATAGTAGTGGTTGTAAAGTATACAGTAGGCGCACTTATGTGCAGAGTTAGAATTTAGTATAAATAGGTTGCTGAATTGTAAATGAAAGGCAGGAAACGCCTAAGTTAATAAACTCTCTCAAATTCAAAAAACTCTCTCAACTAAAGATATAAACTAAGTTAAAATATGGAGAAATCTGAAATCCAATCAGATATTTCAGATAACATGACAAATCAAGAGGCAAAGGTATATTGTTTAATAGATATGCAGAACTAATTTCATATATTCCTGAATATCATATATATAATTGATTAAATTTATGTTAGTTATTATATACTAGAAATATTTGAATTATGAGTTCTAGTTTGCTAGTAAACGGGTAACAGGGAGAAAACTGCTAGACTATGCCATCCCACAGTGGAAACCGGTAGGCGAGGGATGCCGTTAGGAGAGTACACAAGGTTGAGGCGCTGATAAGCAGTAATTATCCGCTAAAGTACGATGCTAGTAGTGACCGGAAAACATGATAACGATACTCTAGTTTATAATAAACTAATATGAATTTAATTGAATTATGAATATGATAGGAAGGAATAGTTGAAAAAAAACCTGCATAAATAAACAAACATGACCACATACATGAATGAAGAAATGATAGAAAGTTATAAAATTTTAATCTTATATATACTTAAAGATATAAAAATTGATGAAAAAAGAATTATATGGAAAAAAATATTTGATTTTGAATTAGAAGATATAATGAATCAAGAATGGTATGAAATAGATTTACAAGAATTAGATTTAGAAAGAATAGATATATACGATTTAGAAATAGATTCAGATTAAAATGAACTATGAATATTTAGAATATTGGATAGAAACTATGGAAAATATAAGATTATCAAACTACTTAATACAAGAAAATTTATACATGTACCAAAGAACCCAAGATATGTTATACATAGAATATATAATAAATAACATTAAAGAAATATCCAGATTAGAACAATTATCAAAAGAACTTTATGATAAAATATATTTTACTCTAGAATATATGTATCTTACTCTACAATGAATTCCGCACCCACCAACATTGGTTATTAGTTTTTATTGCTCCAAATTTTCTGATTTGGGAGTGATTACTCTCCTTTTTTTTTCTTCATGTGTTTTTGTTGAATTTTTTTTCTCTCTTTTGCTTTTCTCATGTGTGTATATATATAGTATGTAGGAGTGTATGTGGGTGTGTGGGTGAGTGTAGAGGATCATGTGAGAGAGTGGGAAGTGATAGTGGGGTTGTGGGTAGATGTGATGATAATGGATAATATTCTTATAATTTAAATATATCAAAATTATAAATTAAAAAATATTAATTATCTAGAACCAATTAAAAAACTAAATGACTAATTAAAAATATAATTAAGAAACACTAGTTTATTTATTACATTTAAATTATAAAAATATATATTTTTGTAACTTTTCATTTTTATTTTTTTAACAATTTAAATAAAACTTACATTAAAAGATGATTCTATTTGTGTTGTTTTCGAATCTATAAAAATAACTTAATAAAAATAAGACAAAACTAAAATATCTAACTTAAACATAAAAGAAATATTTAAGGAATAAAAAATAGTATAAACCCTTATGTTCGGTCAAAAATTACGTTTCTACAAACGTTTGGAGCATAGCTCCCTAGAAAATGAAAAAATTAAGAAGATTGGAAAGATGACTCCATTAACACAAATAATCCTCAAGCACCATTGTTTTTCATCAAAGGGCAATGATCCCATATGGGAAGTCACCTAGAATAAAAGTCGAGGGCATATGAAGATCAGATACTGTTGGAATTCTACCCTCCTGAATTCTATAAAGGAACAAGTACAGACTACTTGTTTCTGTTTGTTTAAAACTTAAAAACAATATATTTGAACAGCACTTTATATTATTTATAACCTTCACACAATACAATGATTACAAAGCTCTTGTAACCCTAAGAAATTATAAACTCTAATTTCTTCTTCTCAAAATACAAAAACTAATCCCTAGCTTTGTATCTTCTAATGCTCAACAAGTTTCACAACTCGTTAAGTTACTCCTACTCACACAACTCAAATTGTAAACAAGACTCTTGAATACAATCTTACAAATTATCACACAACTCGCAGCACTCAAAAGTAATTATCAAAACTCTCTCAAAACTCTTGATTGTGTTTTGAACTCCTCTCTTTGTAAGTGCGCAATTTTCTCTTATGCAAATAGCTCCCTATTTATAGATCAGAACTTCACCAACTCCTTGTATAATTCAACTTGTATTTGTCTTCTACAAATCCTTGTTGACTTTTACTTGGATTCCTTTTTCTCTACAAAACTACTTCAAAACCTTGTTGCACTATGATTTGTTTTCTCACGTCCAGCAATATTTCCTTAAATAAATAATAAGAAAGCAATATTTCCTTATATAAATATTTCCTTATATAACAAAACGTGATTTCCATTTTATTTTGGTTTTGTTAATAACACGTTATTGCTACTTTTGCTACCGACGTGTGTTCCGCAATTTCGCTTTCATTGGAACATGTTGACACTGCTTGTTCGATACTTCTTTGCCACTATTCAAAATATGATTTAACAAATTCCCCCTTTTTGACTTATGGCAAATAATTACTGCTTGCACTGACTAAGTATATAAATATCGAACAAATGCACGCTGCTTCCCCCTTTGTCATTGGCAAAAAGACTGCATACAAAAACATAACAACCATCCAGATAGAAAAAAACCAATTGATCCAAGTCTGTAAGATAACAATAAGTAAGTACACTATATGCTTTAATCAGCAGACAAAATACCAAAACACCAAAACACATAAGAAAAAAAACCATGAATTTTGTTTAGGAAGGCTGAGAAGAAGCAGACAGTGGAGAAATGGCTAAAGGATTTGCTTTAACAAGATCAAGAAGGTCTTGAAGATTTGCAGAGTTTGTGGATTGTTCTTTTTCAAGTGCAGCCACAGCTTTGGCGAGTTCAACCTTTAATCGTGAATTTTCTTCTTCTAGACGAGCATGTTCAAGCTTATAAGTCAAATGCACTTGATCCATAGCAACAGAGTGAGATACTTTGAGTGCTTTAATTTCATCATTCTTTCCAACAAGTTGGGCACGTAATGTTTGTACCTGAGCACTAGTTCCTTTCTTAAGGTCTGGAAAAACAGTGAGATCAACATCACCCAAGACATCTTTGGTTGTTTGTTCTTGCCACTTCTGCACTGGTACTTGAAAGTGTTCAAACAACTCGCCTAACCAAAACCCATATCCAAGAGAATGTAGCTTAGTATCTTCCATACAAATACAACTTATGTGAGACAACATCAATGCAGGTAAGTTTATTTGCTGCCCAGAAAGCAACAATTCCATCAGGGTGAGATCCAAGTAGTTAGCCTCAGTGCGCTTCTGTCCTCTAGGAAGAATAACTTTATGTATAATGTCAAATAACAACTTATGCAGCGGTGACATAGCATTTTTGGTGATTTTAGAATATTCCTCAGCACAAGGGTCTTGTGCAAATTTTCTAATAATCTCAATGGCATTAGGCAATCCATCCAATGGAGGCCAACTTCGTTTGACATAGTGACACCACCCAGTATTAGGAATTCCTAAAATCTTACCAATGTTGTCTGGTGTGATTGTAAATTTCTTCCCCCTGACAGTACTAGAGATTGATGAAGGAGAGACAATAGCATTGATATAGAACTGACGGGTTTCCATTCTACCCATTTTCCTTCTAGAATTTCCTTGAAGGAACAGGTTAGTCCAACCTTGAGTATTTAGTATACTAAGTATTTCCCCCATCTCTTCACCCCCAAACCCTGTAATTAATCTTCCCCTTAACACTTTTCTTTGCATAAAATTCATGATTCTATCAATGGAGATTCCAGGATACTGATCTAAGTCAGAAGGACCAATATCTTCCTCCTCATCACCAGACTCCTCTTCCCATTCAGAGTCAGTGAATACTTCCCCTTTTTGCTTTCCTTTTGTTTTGTGAGTTATTTCTACAGATTTCCTTCTAGGTTTGTTAGATGGTTTCTTAGATGATTTTGTCACTATTTTCCGAGCACTTCTTCTAGATTTCTCTGATTTTGATGAATCATCAAGTATGATGATAGGAGAGTTAGTGCATGAGGACTTACTTGTTGAGCGACGTGACTTCTTGTTATGTGTGAGAATCATTCCTTCTTCTAGAGATCGTTTGACCGATCGAGTAACTCTTACAGGTATGGGAATCGAAGGGACGGTCTGTTCTGTATCTTCATGGACTTCCCTAGATGACCCCATTGTTTTGGAAGACCTTTTGATGAGTTGGGAACGGATTTTCCTCAGAACAAAGCAGGTAAGGAGAATGTCATCATCGGACATGGTGGTTGAATATTCCCCCTTACTTGTTGCCATGGATTGTTCATCATCTTCTTCCTGTCGAATGTTGGTTTCGACTAAAGGATATGAGGCATGAGAAATCCCTAGGGTATCTACATATAAAACGTCAGACGGGTAGCCATGGAAGAATGGTTGCTGGTAAGGGATGATGGCTAGGGTGCAAGAAGATGAATCCATTTTAGAGGGAGAAAAGGTGTAGTGAGAGGGTTTTGGTTTTACTTGAAAGAAGAATGAAAAAAGGAGAGAAAAATTCAAGAGAATTTTTGAAAGAAGTAGACGTTTTTGGTTTTGGTGATAAGAATTTGAAGAGTTTTCCTTGGGCAGAGGAGTGGGTTTTGACGGCTATTTAGTGTTAGACTAGGGGTAATGATTTTCTTTTGTGTAAGAAAGGAGTGATTATGTGTGAGGTATTTAATGTATTTTATCAAGAAAATTAAAAAGCAAAAATAATGATACTTACTCATTAGTTACTTACTTGATTATGGAGGAAGATTTTAATTTTGAATTCTTTTCTAATTATCTGAATGATCATATATTATTTTGAAGCCTTCAAGTTAACTTTATCATTCCGAGTTCCAACCTGTTCCTCTCAAAGTGTTCCCTTGCCAGTGTTTTGGTGAATATGTCGGCAATTTGTTGTTCAGTAGCACAAAAATTCATAGAGATTTGTCCTTTTTCCACATTGTCTCGCAGAAAATGATGACGAATGTCAATGTGTTTAGTTCTCTTGTGCTGGACTGGATTTTTTGCTATGTTGATTGCACTTGTGTTATCACAAAAGATTGGAACTTGTTCAATGGTAAGTCCAAAGTCACTGAGTTGTTGTTTAATCCATAATAGTTGAGCGCAACATGCGGCAGCTGCTACATATTCTGCTTCAGCTGTAGATAATGCAACTGAATTTTGTTTCTTTGATCCCCAAGAGATTAAGCAAGAGCCTAGGAAGTGAGCCATGCCAGTTGTACTTTTTCGATCTGCTAAATACCCCGCATAATCTGCATCAGCATATCCTACCAATTCAAAGTTGCTTCCTTTTGGATATCATAAACCTAAATCAGTGGTTCCCTTCAAGTATCTAAGAATTCTTTTGACTGCTTGGAGATGAGATTCTTTGGGATTGGTTTGAAAACGAGCACATAGTCCCACACTAAACACAATATCAGGTCTACTAGCTGTAAGATACAAAAGTGAACCAATTATGCCTCTATACAATTTTTGTTCAACAGCAGTACCTGTTCCTTCAAGGTCTAACTTAGTGGCTGTGGCTATTGGAGTATCGATTGGCTTTGCATCTTCCATTTTGAACCTTTTGAGTAATTCTTTGACATATTTTTGCTGGTGAATACACGTACCTCCAGATGTTTGCTTTATTTGAAGCCCAAGGAAGTAATTTAACTCACCCATCATACTCATCTCAAACTCATTGCTCATAAGGTTTGCAAATTCGTTTGTGAGATCTTTATTTGTTGCTCCAAAAATGATGTCATCAACATAGATTTGTACAATTAAAAGATCCTTTTCTTTATTTTTAAGAAAAAGTGTGTTGTCAATTTTTCCTCTTGAATAGCCATGGCTTAATAGGAATTTTGACAATCTATCATACCATGCCCTTGGAGCTTGTTTTAACCCGTAGAGAGCCTTGTCAAGTTTATAGACATGATCAGGAAGGTCATTATTCTCAAAGCCAGGAGGTTGTTTAACAAATACCTCTTCTTGTAATAGCCCATTTAAAAAAGCACTTTTGACATCCATCTGATACAGTGTGAACTCCATGTGAGATGCGAATGCTATGAGTAATCTAATTGCTTCTATCCTTGCTACTGGTGCAAAAGTTTCATCATAATCTTTCCCTTCTTCTTGATTATATCCTTGAACAACTAGCCTAGCTTTATTTCTGGTTATGGTACCATGTTCATCTAACTTGTTCCTAAACACCCATTTGGTTCCAATTATAGTTCTGTTTGAGGGCTTAGGTACTAGATGCCATACTTTGCTTCTTTCAAATTGATGTAATTCTTCTTCCATAGCTATAATCCAATCTGTATCTTGAAGTGCTTCACTTATCTTCTTTGGTTCTACAATGGATAAGAATGCATTATGAGCACAATGATTTTTTATTCCTGACCTGGTGGTAATTCCAGAAGAAAGATTGGTGAGTATATTCTCCAATGGATGTGATCCTTGGTATTTGTACTCTTTTAGAATCAGATTTGATTTTTCCCTATCCTGTTTTTCATTTATCTCAGATTGATCTGTATCAACTCTCTCATCATACGCCTCTCGTGTTTCATGGTTTTCAGTACCTTCTCTATTTTCTGTGTCAGGGGAACACGTTTCTTTTACCTGTTCCTGTTCAGCGACTGTATGTTCTTCAGCTGATGCTTCGTTAACCAGCACATCTTCTTTAGATATAGTGCTGCTTTCATCAAAAATAACATGCACACTTTCTTCTACACACATAGTTCTTTTGTTAAGTACCCTATAAGCTTTACTATGGGTGGAATATCCAAGAAATATTCCTTTGTCACTCCTAGCATCAAATTTTCCAAGCAGAGTTTTTCCATTATTGTGAATAAAGCACTTGCATCCGAACACTCTGAGATGAGAGATATTGGGCTTTCTTCCTTTTAGTAATTCATATGGAGTTTTTTCTAATAGAGGTCTGGACATGCATCGATTTATAGTGTAGCAAGCAGTGTTTATTGCTTCTGCCCAGAACTGATTTGTGATTTTACTTGCGATCATCATAGTTCTAGCCATTTCTTGAAGAGTTCTGTTCTTTCTTTCTACCACGCCGTTTTGCTGGGGGGTTCTAGGAGCAGAAAAGTTATGGTCAATTCCATAAGAGTCACAATATTGGGCAAACTTTGAATTCTCAAATTCAGTTCCATGATCGGATCTGATTGCCTTTAATTGTTTCCCAAATTTTGTTTGTAGTTTTCTCATCAGTGAACAAAATGCCTCAAAGGCATCATCTTTGGATGCAAGAAATAGTGTCCAAGTGTACCTAGTGTAATCATCAACTAAGACAAACACATATCTTTTTCCCCCTCTACTTTGAACTCTCATTGGTCCACATAAGTCCATGTGAATTAGTTCTAAGGAACAGGTAGAGCTTATCATCTGTTTGGATTTGAAAGATAATTTTATCTATTTCCCTAGAGTACATGCTTCACATACCTTATCTTCCTTGAATTTTGTTTTAGGAAGTCCTATAACTAAATCCTTGGTGATAAGTTTATTCAATTTTACTTGGCTAGCATGACCCAACCGTTTATGCCATAACAAGGGATCTTTATCCAACACACTTAAACACACTAAATTTTTGTCTGAGATAGTTGAGGTATCTACCGTGTAGACATGTTTATCTCTCTTACCAGTCAGTACTAATTTTTGTGTGTTTAGGTTGATTACTTCAACACCAGTGGATCGAAAAATTACCTTGTTTCCTTTGTCACATAACTGAGATATGCTGAGTAGATTGTGTCTTAGTCCTTCCACATAGTAAACTTTATCAATTGAGTGTTCATCAGATCTCCCAATTTTTCCACTTCCCCTGATTTTACCCTTTTTTCCACCACCAAAAGCTACCATACCTCCTTTTCCTTCTTCTAGTGAGAGAAACAATTTCTTATTACCTGTCATGTGTCTTGAGCAAGCACTATCCATGTACCATTGTTGCTTGCTTTCTCTCACTTCTTCCTGAAGAAAAAAAATTAGAGGTTAGTTTTAGGAACCCAGATTAGCTTGGGTCCTTTGTTTTGATCAAAAGGGTGAATAAGATCTCTATGAGCCCAGTTTGGCAGAATGTTTTTCCTAGGTATGTACCTGTTCCTCTGAGCAATTTTATAGGTTCTTTTTGAGTTATTTTTCTCAGTGGCAGTTTTGTATTTAGGACAATATTGTTTAGAGTGGCCTAGTTTGCCACAGATAATACAAAGCATAGAATTCTCATTTAAGGTTTGTTCATATCCTATTCCGGTTTTAATGTTCCTATTATTGTTACCTAGATGGGTTACTATTATGGAGGATTTTGTCCACTTATTTGCTCTTTCCAGATCACTTTTCATCATAGTTAATTCAAGATTTATTTTCCTAGAGTTTTCCTTTTCTAGTTTTAAGTAATTTTTGAGTTTTTCGACCTCAAGTTTTTGGTCAGGCAGTTCATCCCCTTTTTCTTTACCAAGAATTTTTAGTTTTAGATTCTCAGTTCTTAGTTCCAGATTGTGAGATTCAAGTTGCTTGATTTTCCCTTGAAGGTCATGTTTGTTCTTGCTAAGATCAATGTGCTCAAACTTTAGGCTAGACAGGGAACAAAGTAGTTGGCTCTTGGTGTTAATAAGTTCTTGAATTTTATCTATGGAAGCAAGCAATAGGAATGAAAGTTTTTTCTTAGAGAACTTTACTAGTTTATCTTTTAGGTTAAGAAAATTTACCTCAGTTTCTTCAGAGTCTGATTCAGGTTCAGCATCTGATTCTTGTATCGCCATCAAAGCAATGTCCTCATCGTCTTCTTCATACATGTCCGATGAACCTGTTCCCCAAGCTGCATACATTGCTTGTTCTTTTTCTTTGTTTTTCTTTCTGTTAAAGAGTTCCTTTCTTTCTTTTTCAGCCTTTTCCTTTTTCCATTCTATTTCCCACATTGGACAATCTTTGATCTGATGATCTGTCTTACCACACTTGAAGCATCCCCCGTTTTGTGGTCTTTCAAGAATTTTTTCTTTAGTGGGTGGTGATTTCTTGGTGGCGTTGAATCCCTTTTTGAAGAATTTCTTGAAGTTCTTACTTATTAAGGCCAGATCATCATCATCTATATCAGATTCGTCACTTTCAGTTGCTTTAAGTCCAAGATTTTTCTCTTTATTCCCTTCACTTCTTTTATCAACATTCATCTCATAAGTCTTGAGATTTCCAACTAATTCATCTAGAGTCATATTAGTTAGGTCCTTGGCTTCTCTAATAGCAGTGACTTTTATTTTTCACGACCTAGGTAGAGTTCGAAGTGCTTTGTCAACCTGTTCCTCAGTGGTGTATACTTTACCCAGAGATATTAATTCGTTTACCACAGTGGTGAATCTGGTAATCATATCTTGAAGGGATTCTCCGGATTTCATCTTAAATGCTTCGTATTCCGAGCATAATCTGGCAATCCTAAATTTTCGGACTTGTGTTGTACCTTCGTGAGCATTTTGTAAGGTGTCCCATATTTGTTTAGCAGTGGTACAACTTGAGATACGGTTAAACTCATCAGGTCCTAGACCACATACAAGAATGCACTTAGCTTTTATATTCTTTCCTAGCATCTTGTAATCCTTTTCATCGTATGTATCTGAGGGTTTAGGTACTTTATTTCCTTCGCTGTCAGTAATAGTAGGAATTAGTGGTCCCTTAGTAATTCTCAACCATAATTCATAATCTTCAGCTTGAATGAAGTCTTCCATTCTTGCCTTCCACCACGAGTAGTATTGTCCATTGAACAATGGAGGTCTGTTAATGTGTTGCCCTTTACCATGTCCGATTGGAGGTGCAGAACTCATGTTGAACTTTATCTTGAGTTGTTAGACTCCTAAAAGATAACCTTGCTCTGATACCACTTGTTGGAATTCTACCCTCCTGAATTCTATAAAGGAACAAGTACAGACTACTTGTTTCTGTTTGTTTAAAACTTAAAAACAATATATTTGAACAGCACTTTATATTATTTATAACCTTCACACAATACAATGATTACAAAGCTCTTGTAACCCTAAGAAATTATAAACTCTAATTTCTTCTTCTCAAAATACAAAAACTAATCCCTAGCTTTGTATCTTCTAATGCTCAACAATTTTCACAACTCGTTAAGTTACTCCTACTCACACAACTCAAATTGTAAACAAGACTCTTGAATACAATCTTACAAATTATCACACAACTCGCAGCACTCAAAAGTAATTATCAAAACTCTCTCAAAACTCTTGATTGTGTTTTGAACTCCTCTCTTTGTAAGTGTGCAATTTTCTCTTATGCAAATAGTTCCCTATTTATAGATCAGAACTTCACCAACTCCTTGTATAATTCAACTTGTATTTGTCTTCTACAAATCCTTGTTGACTTTTACTTGGATTCCTTTTTCTCTACAAAACTACTTCAAAACCTTGTTGCACTATGATTTGTTTTCTCACGTCCAGCAATATTTCCTTAAATAAATAATAAGAAAGCAATATTTCCTTATATAAATATTTCCTTATATAACAAAACGTGATTTCCTTTTTATTTTAATTTTCTTAATAACACGTTATTGCTACTTTTGCTACCGACGTGTGTTCCGCAATTTCGCTTTCATTGGAACATGTTGACACTGCTTGTTCGATACTTCTTTGCCACTATTCAAAATATGATTTAACAGATACCATCCAAACAAATAATTTGAATACAAAAAGTAAACATGTCCATGTAAAACTACAATCTTGTTTAGAGGGACAACCCAATTCAGGCTCAGAAGTCGAAACTACTGTAATAACAACCCAAAGGAGAAGTTAAGACATTTAACGTATATTTATGAAGTATTTTGATGGTATCCATCTTCTTTTTTAATCGGTAACTGTTTGCTAACTTGTAGATCAATGGAATCACACTTGAAAAAATAATGAATTTCAAATATGAAGTTTTGAAGATCTACTCTGCCATACATGTAAATATTACCATCATAAACAACAACCAAACTAATCATAAAGTAGTAATACTAAAATTTTATCTGTGCAGGTCAAATTTTTAGATAACAAATGAGAGATCACTTACATGTGAAGAGAAGTGCAATCACGCTTGGGCGGCAAAACTCTTTTAGCGCCAGATATGTTAATACCTATAATTTCTAATGATCAAAATATGAGCACCTGATCCAAAAAATGTGTATAATCAAGTAATTTTATGTATTTCGATAAACAACACACAAATTTAACAACAAAGGAGATAATATCCATGAAATTGTTTGGGGAAAGATCACATCTATTATTTCTAGATAAATATGTTCACTCTTCAACTTTATCATCGCTGTCAACAATGTGAATGAATGTTGTAAATATTCTATTACCTTATATAGTTAGTAGTATCATAAAAGAAATCTGTAAGAATCATAGTAGAGATCTGTAGGATATTTTCTTACCTTTGGTATTGCTTCTTGCTAGTGTATAATACATGTAAAGTTGATATCTATGAAATAAGAAGTTCTGTTGATTTCATGGTATCCGAGCCACTAGAGCTCAAGATCTTAATTTAGAAATTTGAAACTTTTCCTAGCATCTTAGGAAAAGGTTTCAACTTCTTGGAATTGGCAGATTACGCACACTAGAAATTAGGCCTACGACAACAGATTTTTTAGCAATGCTTTACAAACCGTTACTATAGAGGGTCTATTGCAACAATTTGAACCGTTGCCTAAAGAATTACATATTGCAACAGTTAGTAGAACCATTGCCATAAAGGTATCTATGACAACATTTAACCCGAATTTTTTTCTATGGGAACAGTTATTAAATCCCTCAAAATTCCCTTGATTATTTTGGCTTAACCCGCCAAAAAATATTTCATACTACTTTATTTTTAATTAATTTTTTAAATATAATTTATTTTTTTCTTTCTCAAATACGGATACAAACCAGGCAAACAGTTACTAAATCTATTTCTCATCTCTTTAACAAGATGAGCAAAAAACATTGTCACTCTTCTTCTCTTTGACCTAATTTTTCATCCATTTTGAGCAAGCTTGAGGAGTTTTGCAGTGGTATTAATCTTATGGTAAGACCTTCATATCTGTGATTTCAAGCAAAGTTAAACCCATTTTTTTTTAAAAATCTAAACACATTTCTCTTTTCATGTGAAATCTAAAGAAATTGAGGGCTGAAGGTTTTCGTGTGAAATCTAAGAAATCTTAATGTTTTCTTCTTCAACTGCTGGAGGTTCTCTTCTTCAATAGAGGTTATAGTTGAAGAAACTTCGAGTTTGAGCTTTTGAGGTTTTCTTCTAGACTCTCTTCTGTTATTTGCAGTTTTGATGATTTGACAAACACAGGGACCTTGTAAAGGTACCTGGTTCTCAGCTCAATATGCTTTTTGAGTGCCAGCTGGAGAAAGTACAAAAAGTTGGTGCACAATCTCCAACACAGCGGCAGAAGCGTCAAAAACGTAAACCAATGGTATGGCTTTAAGGATGGTGACCTTTCTACAAAAGGACAACATCTCCATACTCACAAGTTTAGTATTTGCAACTTAAAAAAAAGCATCAAGAACTCTTGCAAAGGCTGAAAAAATCAAAGGGAGAAGAAATAATTCAAAGAACGATTCAAGCTGAAGTACTAATAGTGTAGGTGTCTTAGAAGTATTTCTTCTGATCTAAAAGTGTAAGATGATCCTAAAACTTATAAAGTATTCAGTGGGTTCGGATCTGTAAATTCTAAGTTAGTTAAGTTCAACTAATTTAGTGGGCAACCTTTGTGTTTCTTAGAAAAGTCTAGATCATCAGTAGGTTGGTGGTTTCGTGAGCAGTCTATAAGATTGCTTAGTAAATCCTAAGTTGTCTAGTGTGATAGCTTAGTGGCAGATTCATATTTGCTTAGGCTCTTCAAGAAATAGAGTTATTGCTTGATAGTGAGATTAATAACTTTTTCTCACATTGTTGTAACCGGTTTACTTTTGCTTGTGAAGATTAGTGAAACGGTTTGAAAACCCTATGTGACAGGTCGTGGTTTTACTTCCTTAAGTAATGAGGTTTCCACGTAAACTAACTATGTCGATAATCTGCATTTATTTACTGTTATTATCATTTTAGTGTGTCAAGGGACCTGGTCCATTGGCTGATAGTGGACACACAGATTCTAACAAGTGGTATTAGAGCAGGTACTCTCTATCTTGTTAACACCAACAGAGTGATTCCTGTTCTAGAATGGCTGCTCCACTTAATTTAGAAGAAGGTCAATCTTCAACTCAACCCCCTCGATTCAATGGCCAGTTCTATAGCTGGTGGAAAACAAGGATGCATGATTTCCTCATGGCTGAAGATAGTGAGCTATGGGACATTGTCTTGGATGGACCATTTATTCCAACGTCTGAAGTAAAAGATGGTAGATTACTCGAGTTATTCCAAAAACTCGGCAACAATACAGTGAAGATGATAGAAAGAAAATTGAAAAAGGCTACAAAGCAAAGAAGTTGCTTGTTTGTGATATAGGTGCTGAAGAGTTTAATCGTGTCTCTGCTTGTGAATCTGCAAAGGAGATCTGGATTGCTTAAGAACTGCTCATGAAGGGACTGAACAAGTAAAGGAGTCAAAGATAGACATGCTTACCTCTCAATATGAAAACTTCAAAATGAGAGAAGGATAAACTATTCATGAAATGTATACAAAACTTTCTTCCATCACAAATGAGCTGCAAAGTCTTGGAGAACCCATCAGTATGAGCAAGCAAGTTAGGAAAGTTCTTCGAATTCTTCCAAAGTCCTGGGAAAGCAAGGTAGATGCTATCACTGAAGCCAAGGATCTGAAGGTTTTAACCATGGATGCTCTTATTGGAAATCTCAAGACACATGAGATGAACAGAAGTCATGATTTGTCGAAAAAGGAAGCCAAGAAGGAAAAGTCTCTAATGCTGAAATTCAAGCCTGAAGAAGATTCTAGTGAAGATGATGATATGGCTTACCTTACCAGGAGATTTCAGAAGATTGTGAGGAAAAACAAAGGCTTCAGAAAGGGAGGAAATTTTCCTAGAGCTGCAACTGCCAGTGACACCTGTCACAAGTGTGGAAAGGCTGGGCATTTTATAAGGGATTGTCCATTACTCAAGGCTGAAAACAAAGAATACCAAAAGCCAAGAGGTGAGAAGGATAAGCGCAGGGACCTGGTACTTGACAAAAATAATCGAAAGGCTGCAGCTGACTATGTAGTGAAGAAAACCCTTGCCGCATGGGGAGATTCTTCAAGTGAGTCAGAAGATTCTGAAAAACCTGGAGATGCATCAATGGTGGTGGTTCAAGATGAGGATAATGTATTAAATGAAATGTTTGCTTTCATAACCCAGTCAGATGATGAAGATGATGAAGATACGGTAATTGTTCTTGACTTCAAGCAAAATTTGAATACCTATTCTCTTAAAAGATTGAGAAGATTAGCAAATGTTTTGATTGATTCTGTGATTGAATTAACTTCTGAGAGAGATTCCATGAACGATGAATTTGAAAGTCTGAGTGAGAATAGAGAAAGAATGGGTGTGAAAATGTCAGTCATTGAAAACCAAATGGTCGTTCTAGAATCTGAAAAACTAGAACTCAAAAACCAATTGGATTTAATGATTGAGAAATATGGAAAGAGAAAAGGAGAGTCTACTAGTTTACAAATTGAATTGGAAGAAAATTTGAAAACTACAGAGACTAAGCTTGCTTTAGCATTGTAAAGGAATAACAACTTAGAAAGGGATCTGGTCCAGCTTAAGGAAGAACTCACTAATTCCCTTAAATGGACTAAATCCTCAAAATTACTTTCAAATGTAACAAATCAAAGCAACTATAACAAAAAGGGTCTAGGAAGCTTGAATATCACTCCTCCTTACAATCCTCACAGTAAATATGTGTATGTGTCTGATAATTTGTTGTGTCTTCACTGTGGGAGAAATGGTCATTTAAAAGGGGAGTGTAAAGCTTGGAAAGAATCACAAGAAAGATTTTTGAGTTATACAAGACAGAAAAGGGTACCAAGTAGAGGACCTGGTCCTGTTCGAAAGTCAGGGATAATGAAAGAACTTAAATTACCTCACTGGGCAAGAAACACTTTGATCACCCCTTTATCTGCCTTTTGGGAACCTAAGTTAAAATGGGTTCCCAAGTCTAACATGTGATTCGCATTGCAGGTGAGCGAGAGGAGTAGCAGTCAATGTTGGTACATGGATAGTGGATGCTCAAAACATATGACTGGAAACACAAAAAACTTCCTCTCGCTCAAGGCACTTCAAGGAGGAGGTGTCTCTTTTGGTGATGGAAATAAGGGGTATATACTAGGTGTTGGTAGAGTTGGCAACTCAATTGAAGAATCCATTGAAAATGTTTATCATATGAGTGGATTAAAGTACAGTCTTCTTAGTGTATGACAGATCTGTGACAAGGGAAATGAAGTCACGTTCACTTCTGAGAAGTGCACTATAGTCAATCTGATTACAAAAAAAGTGGTTCTTACTGCTCAGAGATGTAAAAACATGTATGTGGCAAACCTAGAAACATCTTATGGAGACGATCTGACATGTCTTAGTGCTCGAAGTGATAATGTTGATCTATGGCATCGTAGGGACCTGGTCCTGGGTCTGCCAAAATTGAAGTTCAGTGAAAGTAAAGTGTGTGAAGTTTGTGTCAAAGGGAAGCAAGTCAGATCATCCTTAAAGTCGAACAAGCAAGTGAGTACTTCAAGAATTCTAGAACTGTTGCACATGTATCTGTGTGGACCTCTGAAAATCCAAAGCAGAAGTTGCAAGAAGTACATTTTATTTATTGTTGATGATTACTCAAGGTTCACAAGGACAAGGTTTCTAAGAACAAAAGCTGAAACACCTGATGTGCTGATTGTGTTTTTCAAGATGATTCAAACAAAACTTAATCAAGTCATCGCAGGGATCAGATCAGATCATGGAACGGAGTTTGAAAATACAAAGGTTGATGAATTCTTCTCAGAAAATGGTATAAGTCACAATTTTCAGCTCCAAGAACTCCTCAGCAAAACGGAGTGGTGGAGACAAAGAACAGAACTTTGGTGAACATTGCTAGAACCATGCTTATTGAGTCTACTCTACCTCAAAATTTCTGGGCTGAAGCAGTCAACACGGCATGCCATGTCACTAACAGATGCTTGATAATATCACTACTGAAGAAAACACTTTATGAACTCCTCAACAATAAGAAATCGAAGTTGAGTTATCTAAGGGCGTTTGGATGCAAATGTTTTGTCTTGAACAATGGAAAAGATGATCTTGGAAAGTTTGATCCTCGTAGTGATGAAGGAATCTTTGTGGGATACTCATCGTCAAGCAAGGCATACAGAGTATTCAACAAAAGAACTCAATGTATTGAAGAAAGTGTTCATGTGGTATTCGATGAAGATAGCAATCTGAAGAAACTGGAAGTGAATGATGAAGATGAATTGACCGAATTGTTCCAAGCTTAGAAAATTGAAGGTGGTAGGGGTGAATTACTTAAAAATTTGGAGACAAATGATGCTGATCCAGGTTCATCAGAAAACACAGAAGAAAATGACAAGTTTGATGAAGGACCTGGTACCATGCAGAATACGCATAAAGAAACAACTCAATCTCCAGAAAATGATGATATCGAGGATGAAGAAAATGATACAGAACAACCTCAACCTTTGGTGTCAAGGCCGGCTTGGAAGCACAGTTCATCTGTAAGACTCCAAAATCGACTTAGGTTAGCTAGAGCCTAACATGTTTGGTAATGGTGGTATAAGGTCTTTAAAGTGTCTATAATATGGTATAGAGTCAGTAGCTAAAGTATTAGGTGTATTGGAAGTCAATTGTCAAGGGATGACTAAGACGTTCGATGACTAAGTCACCTAATTGCCTCATATGTGGTTCTATGTGTCTATGTGTGATTCATGAAGTTGTAAGGTCCTTAAATGAGTTATTATAGCATGTATAGGCATTGTGTTGAGTTTCGTGAAGTTTGGAGGTCAAACGTCCAAGAACGTTCATATCGTTCGAAAGATATACCTTGAATAGACCTTGTGTGTCTAGGCATGTTTTGTCAAGTTTTACATGTTCGTTTTGGATGAAATTTATGTGAGAGGTGTTAAACTCATAGATGATCATGTTTGGGTTGTAAAATCTTGGTAAATTATCCCCAAGGACCATCCAAGGGTCCTTGAGAAAGGACCCAATTTGTTTGACAAGGCTGTCCCAGGCAGGCCCCAAACGCCGAGGCATCGACGCCCAGTGGGTCCATCGACGCCCCGTCGATGGGTTTCGTCTGCAGATACTTAGCCTGGCAGAAGGAAGGGAGCCTTTACAGGTCTCTGAACCCACCGACAGTTGCCAGCACGGCCCGTCAGTGGGCTGACGCCCCATCAATGGGGTCGTCAGTGAGGCCTATTTCCTACGCAGGTCACTGCCAACTTAAGGGTGAACTGGTAAATTCACCCCACTTCCAAATAAGAGTTTAGGAAGTTTGTTAAGGGTATTTTGGGTATTTTAAATGAGTATATAAGTGTTAAACACTTAGAATAATTCATTCTTCCAAAAACAAAAACCCCAAAAGTCCTTAAGAAATCCCAAAGTCTCCATTGAAGTCCAAAATCAAGGAAGAGCTTGGTGTGACGTTTTGAGTGGAGATTCTTCATCAAAGTGAAGAATTAGCTTCATTGAGGTATGAATTTTGATCCTTGAAACTCGCTCATCAAGGAGCCCAACTTCCAAAGATGTTTTCAAAGTTTTCAAAAGAGGAATTGTCCAATTTCATGATTCTACCATGGGTTCTTGCATTAAAGGTTTTCAAACGTCTATTATGTATTAGATTGATGTTGTATCGATGATTTTAACCTAAATTACCTATGAACCCATGAAATTGATGAACCTAAGATTTTGACTAAATTATGGGTTACTTGATATTGGCTTAATGTTGATGAATTCATGTGTATTTCTTATGGGCTTTCAATTGATGTAAGAATTGTGTTCAATTGTTATCAAATTGATATTGGATTGTTGAATCTATATTGAATTGGGTTAGATTTCATTGATTTCTATAATTGTGTATTGAATTGGTGTTCATGACCTTGGGTAAGGGTCTTGTGTTATCAAATTGAGTAAGTTGACTTGAATTGATGTGTTGATGATGGAATGGAGGTATGCTTCCCCATTTTCTTTATTTCGATGTTATTTATACTTTGATTCTATTATGATTGGTTTGGTCCACCTTTGGTGGCGGTGTTATGTGAATGGATGTGGCCTTGTCGGCGTCACTTTCTAGTATATTGATGATCATGGCCTTGTCGGCACTACTTGAATTTATATGGCTATTTGTGTAGTTTATTTGGTGATTTATAATCATATCTACCTATATGTGAAAGTACGTGTTAGACTATTGATACTATCTAGATGATCATGTTATGCTTTGACTATGTGTTAAGTGTGTAGTCTTAGAATTGTACATGGTTGTCCTTAATGTGGCTATATGAGTCTACAATGGTTAAGTTGATAATGTTAAGGTAATGAATAGGTTGACTAAATAAGGTTAAGGGTCATTCCTAAGAGTCTAAAGGAAGATAGGCTATATGTGTTAAATGAAAGTATGTTGTGTCTTGTTTAGGTAGACTTGTGTCCCTTACTTGATGCTTATGTGAATATGTGATGTCTTGACTTAGGAACCTAAATGGTCTTAGTCTTGAATAAATGAATATAGGTGAGACCTTGCTTTGGTAGGGTGAATGTAATTGGGTCATGAACTAGATATGGGACTCACTTATATGAAACTTAATGTGAATTGATCTATGAGAACTAAGGCTAGTACCGAGTGAGTATGAGCAAGGGGGAAGTAGTTCTAGTTAAGAAAGAGACTAGAATGCTTAGTATGCCTTTCATATTCCTTAACCATGTGCCTACATGGGATTTCTATGTTCTACCATTGGCAAGTAGAACACCTCATCGAAGTAGGATAGAACTTCGGATTCCATGCTTTGCTATCATGGTCTATGTCGGTTATTGCCTATTCTCATCATATGGAATACCTATTAGCATTAGAGAAGTTTATGAGGTTTAAGTGGTGGTATGGGATGCTACTTAGACATTGCACAATAGACTTTGATGGTGTTATTTGGAGTTCCTAGGTCTTGTCTAAGACCATTACTTGAATGTCCTTATGTATTGTATGAGTCTCTTAATGAATTAATGGATTAATGACCTAATGAACTAATGACTTACGTTATGGAGTATGTAAGTGAATAAGTACCTAATCTAGAGTGGCTTATGAATTCTTTAGTTAAATTGTGAAGAGGGCATAAAGGATGATCTCTCCATAGCTTATCTGTGGAAGTCTTGAGAATGACTCTAGTTAGGGAAAAGGTTTGGTGTTGTTGACATGATCTAAGCCTTAGGTAGTTTTAAGGACTATTTAGGTAATCTTGAAGAGGTCAATCATGGACGTTATCTTCTTGATTTACTTAAGTAGGTCTTTTGGATAGCCTTTGGAGGGAGAGTGTCCTATCATCTATGTGTTGGTGTGTTTAGTGAGAATGATTCTATCCTAGGGAGTATATTGGATCTCTTGTGCGTATGTGTAAGGGATTGTATAGGCGGTTGCTTCACAACTCACTCAAGTGAGACTTAGAATTCACCTTTGGTAGAAGAATCTTACCTTGATGTTTATGATGCCTTGTAAGTGTGTATGTGACTCATTATAAGTTATCTTAAGGGTCGTTTAGGCACATCTAGAGAGGGTGTATGGGCGGTCTATCTTTGTGTGACTTAAGTGAATCTTAGGATAGCTTTGAGTGGGATAATTACATGCTAAAGGGTGTCTAAAGTGAAGATTTGCAACTTCACTGTATAGTGAAGAAATTCACTGTAACAGTGAGTTGAGGTCACTGTAAAGTGGCTTCAAAAATTGTGATTTTTGGTTAAATATTTTCTTATGTGTTTCTATGTTGATAATTGATGTTTTTATGATAAACATACGATTTATAAAATGAAAAGATGCATATTTCCAATAAAATCAATTTTCATGATTTTTATGCATAATGCCATACTTAGTACATGTGGTTGTACTAATTCCATGCTTTATTTTCTATCTATAGTTCTTAATAGGTGAAGAGCTTTGGGAAGAAGAGTTGAAGTATGTCCTCATTTGACTCAAGGACATATATGTCATTTTATGTTTCTTTTATGAAGTTTTGTAATAGACTATATAGTAGTATGTTTTAAATTCGTATGGGCCGTGTCCCAAGTATTATCGTGTCTTAAGATGATGATCGAGACTTAGTGTTTTCCTATTTTTACATATATGAAAGAGTTTAAAGACTTCTATTGTTTTTATGAAAAGTTCTAATTTCGCACTACTTTTCATTATGTATATGCGATGAATGATATGAGAGGCTTGTATGAGACCTTCGAGAGGTCGAATACGCGGGTCGTAATCTAAGATTGCACCCTATCTTCTAGGTTGTGGTTTAGGGATGTGACATCGTCTCATCCACTTGACAAACTCATTTCACCATTGAATTCTGGAGTGCATACTAGATCAAAAACAAGAAATTTAGTTGCATTTTCAGCTTTTATCTCAACAATTGAGCCTAAAAATGTAAAAGAGGCTTTGGGTGATGCAGACTGGGTCAACTCAATGCAAGAAGAATTGCATCAGTTTGAGAGAAGCAAGGTATGATACCTGGTCCCAAGACCTGCTGACAGAACTGTTATACGGACCAGGTGGGTGTTCAGAAATAAACTTGATGAGAGCGGTGTAATTACAAGGAACAAATCCAGACTGGTTGTTCAAGGATATAATCAGGAAGAGTGCATAGATTATGATGAGACATTTCCTCCAGTTGCTAGAATGGAGGCTATCAAAATTCTTATAGCCTTTGCTGCTTTTATGGGTTTCAAGCTGTATCAAATGGATGTCAAAAGTGCGTTCTTAAATGGAGATTTGAAGGAAGAGGTATATGTTGAACAACCTCCTGGTTTTGAAGATGTTGAACTACCAAATCATGTATTCAAATTGAATAAGGCCTTGTATGGTTTAAAGCAGACTCCCAGAGCTTGGTATGACAGGTTGTCGAAAATTGATAATACTTTATTTCTGATGAAAAGGGAACATGAACTGCTCATCATACAGGTATATGTGGATGATATTATTTTTGGAGCTACATCTGAACACATGTGTGAAGAATTTGCTGCTCTAATGGAAATGAGTTTGAGATGAGTATGATGGGTGAACTAACTTTCTTTTTGGGGCTACAAATTAAGCAATCATCAGAGGGTAGCGAAGAGAAGTACATGAAGGAACTGCTTAAGAAATTCAACATGATTGATTCCAAACCGATATACACTCCTATGGGAACAAACTCCAAACTTGGAGTAGATGAAGCTGATCCTCTGGTGAATCAAACCATGTATAGAGGCATTATTGGATCCTTGTTATACCTAACTGCCAGCAGACCCGACATTGTGTATAGTGTTGGAATGTGTGTCAGATTACAAGTTTTGATATCAGAGCCTAGGTTTTTGGTTCTAGGTCTTTTGGTGTGAATTACTTGTATAGTTGTTTGCTTTCGAAAAGGTTCTATTTAGAGTCCATGTTGACTTACATGGTTTGCCATATTCTTATTGCATGTAGAGTGCACATGTACATGTCCCTAATGCAATGTGATCTTCCATTTTGAAGGAATTAAGTTATGACCACTTTTTCTGACCAACCTATGGAAGTTGCTCGTGAAGGTTCGGGTGCCTCTGTTTCCCAACCTCAGGCACTGGAAGGGGTTGGAGAACATATCTCGAATGAGTATGTTCCCCACAGTAGCGGGTCTGAAGTGGTAAACAATTAGCGTGTAAGAGCTGGTTCACATTCTCATATGAGTCATGGTACTCAAGCCATTAATCCTCCTTTTCAACAAATGGCTGAATTCTTCCACCACATGGCTGAATCGATGCATGATCCCAACAGGATTAACTTTGAGAAAATGAGGAAAATGGGTGGAGTGGAGTTTGAAGGCACTTTGTATCCCACCGATGCTGAACAATGGCTAGATCTCATGGAGAGGGTGTTTGTGCAATTGGAGTGTTCAGATGTTGCGAAATTTAAGTATGCTATTTCACTATTACAAAAGGATGTTTATGATTGGTGGGTAAGTGTTCTGAATGCCAAGGTAAAACCTCCTGTCCTTACTAGGGATGATTTTCTTAAGGAATTTCGTATGAAGTATGTCCCACCTGCTTATTGTGATGCAAAGAAAAATAATTTTTTGAATCTAAGGCAACGAGTCATGTCAATTGCTGAATATGAACAAAAGTTTCTAACGCTCTCTCGTTATGCTGTAGGTATTATTAAAGAGGAAAAATATAAGTGAAGGAAATTTGAAGATGGTTTAAATGATTCTATTAGGAAGAATGTGGCGATCCTGCAACATGAAAACTTTTGTAAGCTAGTGTCTGCTGCTTTTACTTGGGAATGACTTGATAAAGAAGAAGCTAGTAGAAATGAAAATAGATACCGAAAGCCTAGACCAGATTTTGGAGGCCCATAAAAAAGGGGAAGGTTTCATAATTCTAAGGCTAGTAGTAATAACAGGCCAGCTCAACAAAATCAAAACATATCAGATTTTTCTACAGCTAGCACTCCAAATTATGGCCAAGGCAAGCCTCGTGTTCCCACTTGTCTGATATGTGGAAAGAATCATTATGGTACTTGTAGGAGAGCCTCTGGTGCATGTTTTAATTGTGGGAGCTTTGATCATAAAGTGAAGGACTAACCTAATCCTAATAATGCTCTTTCCTTGAAAACTGAAGGTTTGGTTCATAAGCCTTCTATATCCTCCTCAAACTAATAAAGGGGCAAGGCCTAGAAACACCCAAGCAGCAGGTGCAAGTGGAGCTAATCAAGCTAGTGGACAAAGGGGTACTGCACGTGCTTATGCTATGAGGCAGAGGGATGATTAAGATGGACAAGACGTGGTTGTCTGTAAATTTCACTTATTTGGCTTGTGTGTGTTTACATTGTTTGATCCTGGTTCTACACATTCCTATTTTTGTTCATCACATGTTCTTCCTAAAAATGTGAAATCCATGAGACTTAATTATGATGTGCTGGTTGAAAGTCTATTGGGTTATCAGGTTGTGTTTAATCGAATTTATCGTGATTGTCCCTTTGTGATTCAAAACCTAGTCTTCCCTGATGATTTGATTGAAATGCCCTTCAATGATTTTGATGTTATTATCCGGATGGATTGGCTTTATAAATATAATGTAGTCGTAGATTGTAGGTCAAAGCATATTAATTTTAAAGATCCTACATGTTCACATATCATCGTACAAGGTGAGAGATCATTGACATCTAGTATTATTTCTACGGCCTTGGCAAGAAAATTGATGCGCCAAGGATGTAGGGCATACCTTGTTCACATAGTTGATACGCACTTGAAGAGTCCTTGTATCAAGGACATAGCTGCTATATGTGTTTTTCCAGAAGTCTTCCAAGAAAACCTTCCTGGATTGCCATCGAAAAGAGAGGTTAAATTTCTAATCGAGCTTATTCCTGGATCTACCCCTATTTCCATCACTCCTTATAGAATGGCTCCAATAGAATTAAGAGAATTGAAATCTCAATTGCAAGAACTTTGTGAGAAAGGTTTTATTCGACCTAGTGTTTCTCCTTAGGGAGCCCCTATGTTATTTGTAAAGAAGAAAGATGGCACTCTTAGGCTTTGTATTGACTATAGACAATTGAACAGAATAACAATAAAGAATAGATATCCAATGCCAAGGATTGATGATTTGTTTGACCAACTGAAGGGTAATAAAGTTTTCTCAAAGATCGATTTAAGCTCTGGATGTCACCAACTGCGTGTTAGAGAGAATGATATTCGTAAAACTGCTTTTAGAACTCGTTATGGTCATTATATATGATTTTTTGGTGATGCCTTTTGGATGGACAAATGCTCTTGCGGTATTCATGGATCTAATGAATTGAGTATTCAAGCCTTATCTTGATTAGTTTGTGGTTGTTTTTATAGATGATATCTTAATATATTCTAGAAGTAGTTAAGACCATGATAAACACCTCGAATTATTTTGCAGATTTTGAAGGAGAAAGAACTTTATGCTAAACTTTCTAAGTGTGAATTTTGGCTTGATGAAGTGTCTTTTCTAGGACATGTTGTATCAAGTGAAGGCGTGAAGGTGGATCCTAGTAAGATACAAGCAGTTGTTGAATGGAGACCTTCCAAAAGTCCGACTGAGAAGGAAGTAAAGTTTATTTGGGATGAAAAATGTCAAAAGAGCATTGAAACTCTCAAATCCTTGCTGACTCAAGCGCCTATACTTACTCTACCAATTGAAGGGAAACAATATGTAGTGTACAGTGATGCTTCTCACAATGGTCTAGGATTGCGTTTTGATGCAAGAAGGGAAGGTAATATCTTATGCCTCTCGGAAATTAAAACCGCATGAATTGAATTATCCTACTCATGATCTTGACTTGTTGCTATAGTGTTTGCTTTAGAAATATGGCGACATTATTTGTATGGAGAGAAATGTCATATATTCACTGATCACAAGAGCTTAAAGTACTTGGGTACTCAAAAAGAGCTAAACCTAAGACAACGTAGATAGCTTGAACTCATCAAGGATTATGACTGCACGATTGAATATCATCCAGGTAAAACTATGGTTACCGATGCCTTAAGTCAAAAATCCTTCGCAAGCATTTCTTCAAGTACTTTGACATTGCTCCTTGAGTTAAGAGCCATGAATGTTTATTTTACACCTGATTCAAATGGTTCAGTTATTGCTAATTTGCAAGTAAAGCCAATATTACTTGAACAAGTGAAGAAAGCACAAAAGTTAGATGAGAAACTTGTAAAATAGACTAGGGAAGTCCAAAATGGGGAAAAGCTTGATTTTACACTAACAAAGGATGGTGTCTTACTTTATCAAAACAGGTTATGCGTCCCTAATGATGGCAAATTGAGGAGAGAAACATTAAAAGAAACACATACTTCACCATGTGCAATGCATCTTGTAGGTACAAATATGTACCAGACTATCAAAGAAAATTATTGGTGGAATGGTATGAAGAGAGACATTGCGGAGTTCATTTCAAAATGTTTGGTTTGTCAACAAGTAAAGGTAGAACATCTAGTCCCAGTTGGTTTACTACAGCCTTTGTCGATGCCGGAATGAAAATGCGAGAGAATAACTAAGGACTTTGATTATGGACTTCCTCGCACTCAAAGAAATCATGATGCAATATGGGTGATTCTAGATAGGCTAACAAAGAGTGCTCACTTCTTAGCAATCAGGATGGATTACTCACTTGAGTGTTTAGATGAGTTGTATATTAATGAGATTGTAAGACTACATGGGATCCCTGTGTCTATTGTATCTGACCGAGAGCCAAGGTTTACATATAGATTTTGGGGAAGCTTGTTGGAAGCTTTGGGTACTAAGTTGAAATTTTGGCACTTCGTTCCATCCCCAGCCTGATGGCCAGTCGGAAAGAGTGATACAAAATTTGGAGGATTCGAGCTTGCATTATGGAGTTTGAGAGAAGTTGGGACAAACACTTGACTTTGATGGAATTTGCTTACGATAATACCTACCAATCAAGTATTGGACTGCCTCCCTATTAAGCCTTATATGGAAGAAAATGCCGGACCCCTCTTTGTTGTAGTGAAATTGGTGAAAGATAGCTAATTGGTCCTGAAATGGTGCAGCAAATAAAGGACAAGGTAAAAATTATCAAGGATTCTTTAAAGATTTCTTCGGATAGACAAAAGTCGTATGCTGATCTAAAAAGGCGTGACATTGAATATCAAGTTGGAGATAAAGTATTCTTAAAGATGTCATGGAAAAAGATGATGAGATTTGGCCAAAAAAGGAAACTTAGTCCCCGATTTATCGGACCTTATGAGATACTTGAAAGGATTGGACCAGTTGCATATAAATTGGCTTTACCACCTGAGTTAGACAAGATTGAAAATGTCTTCCATGTTTCTATGCTCAGAAGATACCGTTCTGATCCATCTCATGTTCTTCTAGTTGAATCGATTGAGGTTAATCATGACTTGATGTATAATGAAGAACCTACCCTAATTCAAGCTCGGTAAGTAAAGCAGCTTAAGAATAAGAGAATCCCCTTAGTAAAGGTACTTTGTAGGAACCATTCTGGAAAAGAAGCTACCTGGGAGAGAGAAGAAGACACGAGGACACAATATTCACACTTATTTCGAGACTAGTCTAAGGTAAATTATTTCATTAAGGGGGAGAGATTTGTAACACCTCTAAATACTAGACCAAGATTTGCATGTCAATACACCATTGCTTAATTACTATAATGTGTTTTATTCTCATTTTGGGAACTTGAAATTTTGTGATAATTGAAAACGTGCTTAACATAAATTGTTATTGTAATGTAACATATTGTATGGGGGTATTTGCGTAATTTTCTAATTATATTTACATATACATTGGAAGTGTGGGTATAAGGTATATAAATATGGGTATATATGTATGGTTTTTGGGCAGCCAACTATTTTTAGGGGCAACCCCTTTTGGTGACATGTGTACATGTGATGAGGATCATTTTGTATCTATATATTTTACACCTCCTCTTGTGATTTTTGTCTCACTTGAAGAATAGGAACCTTAGGACATTATCTAACAAGTTTTTCTTCAAAATCAAGAGAAAAACTAAGCCTTTTTTGCTGGAATTCAAGACACACTTCTTTTTGATAAGTGATGAAAAATCTGTTTCTTTAGTGGGTAGTATTTTGTATTTTAAGCATATCTTGTCTTATATAACTTAGTTTACAATTAATAAATATGATTAGGAAATATAATTCATAATTATACAACTCTTATGTGTATGGAAAAACTCTAATTTTGCTGTTATGGATTCGAAATATTGGACGCAACATAGGACAAGTTCTGTCCAGCTTGTGGAATTAGAAATTCTGTATGTTCAACTGTTAGTGTTTTGTATATATCTTTTTGCAAAAAATATATTTTGTGGTGATTCTTGTTTGTTTGCAAGCTTAAGAGATGTACCTCTTGATTGTCCATTTTAAGTACGAACTAGAAATCCACTTTTCATATGGTTCTTGGTTCTCTTGATTATTGGGCTTTGACCCTTCTTGATATTGGGCGTCGACCCTTCTTGATACCTGCTCGTGCTTGGTGTGACGACATGATGTATGTATTGGGCGAGTCTTGTTATTGAACCTCTTGGAAAATGGTGCTATGAGCGTTATTGACATTTGGAGCTTTAAATATCCAACTTGATACTCCTTATATATTGTTTACTTGATTTACTAATTATGTTTCAATTTTGCTGCCCTTGACTTGAGAATAATAACCTGGTGAATATGAAGGCTCAGGATCTATAGTTTTTACACCACTAAGCTATATGCTTAGGATAGTTGTTTGTATCATAGGAAATGTTCGAGAGGACGCTTGAAGTTGACCATTGAAGATGGAGATTTTGAAAGCCTTAAGGAAGATCACACTTGCATATAGGTATATATATTTTGTATAAACCTGGGACTTGTACATGATCTATGTGTTGTATATTTATATGGAATTATGAGGGCTGATTTGGTCATGTCACCATGGGTTGTAATATAAGTATGTCATATATGTTTTAATCTTTTTGGGGGGGTGTAACCCAAGTCTTCTAATATACTAATTTACTATATGTTTTGCAAGTTTGTGTGAGGCATGATCAGACTGATTTCACTACACGGAAGTTGGTAATATTATTGTTATTTCGTACTTAAGTGTGATGATAATATATGCATGAAATTCTTGTCGGTTATTTGTTTAACAAATTTTGGGAGGCTTTTTGGTCATAAGTTAAAATTATGTGCCATATAAATTTTGACCTCAAATAAATGATTAAAACGGGCAAGATGCACATCCTTAACTAAATTCTTCATTATGAACCCAATCCCTCAAATAGATTAAAATCAGTATGCCCTCGTTAATCTCTTTTAAATGTAGCAAGTATTAAATTAGGTTTATTGTCAAGTGGTAGTATCTCTCGGAAAGGGTCACTACAGAAAATCCGGGTAGTGTTGAACAAGCAATGGAAAATGTGTCTTTTGATGTTCCTCTTGCTAAAAAAAAGTCGCCGATAGTTCAAGTTTACTCCAGGAGTCAACTGACCAATGATACATGTACTACACCAACTCTCTCGTCATCTGATCCTTTTTGGGTCAATCCCTCTCCAACAAAAAATCTTGACATTTCCATTTCTCTTCGCAAAGGTAAGATTCAATGTCGATCAATATATTCCATTACTAATTTTATCTCATATGACCACTTATCTCCCATATCTTGATCTTTAATTGCTTTTCTAGATTCTATCTTTGTACCCAAAATAGTTCGAGAATCTTTGACTCACCCTGGGTTGTATGATGCAATGCTCGATAAGATACATGTGTTAGATGAAAATCACACTTAGAATATGGTGGACTTACCAAAAGGGAAGAAGACAGTGGGATGTAGATGAGTTTTTAAATCAAAGTAAATCATGATGGTTATGTGGCTAGGCTTAAAGCCAGATTGGTGGCTAAGGGATATGCTCGGAATTATGTGGTGGATTATTATGATACTATTTCATTGGTGTCCAAACTCACTTCCGTCCGCTCGTTTATTTCTCTGGCTGCTTCTCAAAATTGGCTGCTACATCACTTGGATATCAGGAATGTATTTCTTCATGGTGATCTCCAAGAAGAAGTGTATATGGAGAAACCACACAGTTTTTTTGCTCAGGGGGAGAAGGGGAAGTATGTCACTTTGAGAAATCCTTGTATGGTCTAAAACAGAGTCCATGTGCCTGGTTTGGAAAATTTAGTGAGGTAGTTCAGAAGTTTGGACTAACAAATTGTGATTATTCGGTCTTTTACAGACAATCGGCAGTTGACATTATTCTTCTTGTTGTATATGTGGATGACATTGTCATCACTGGGAGTGATTATGCCAGAATATCTTCTCTAAAATTATTCTTGCATTCTATGTTTCACACGAAAGATTTGGGACATTTGAAATACTTCCGGGGAATAGAAGTAAGTAGGAGCAAGAAAGGAATATTTTTATCTCAAAGGTTGTATATCCTAGACCTTCTTGAAGAAACTGGAAAGTCGGCAGCCAAGCCTTGTAGTACTCCAATGGTTCCCAATATGCAGCTAACAAAGGATGATGGTGATCAAATTAGATGATCCAGAGAGATATAGGAGATTAGGTGGGAAATTAAACTATCTCACTGTAACTCGTCCGGATATTGTTTTGCTATAAGTGTTGTTAGTCAGTTCATGTCCACGCCTACAATAAAACATTGGGCATCTTTGTAACAAATAATGTGTTACTTGAAAGGCGCCCCTGTACATGGAACAATATGTAGAATCAATGGACATACTCGCATTGAGTGTTTTGCAGACGCTGATTGGGATGGATCCAAGATTGATAGAAGGTCTACTACTGTGTCTACTGTGTCTTTGTGGGTGGAAATTTTGTATCATGGAGAAGTAAGAAATAAATTAAAATGTTGTATCTCCATCTAGTGCAGAATCCGAGTATAAAACTATGGCACAATCCACAAGTGAGATTATGTTGATACATCACCTCTTAAGTGAAGTTGGGTTGAAGTATCACACACCATTGAAACTTCGGTGTGATAATCAAGCTGCCCTTCATATCGCCTAAAATCCAGTGTATCATGAAAGAACTAAGCACATCGATGTGGGATGCCATTTTCTTAGTGAAAAGATTCTAGAAAACTTGATTTCCATAAGCTATGTAAAGACTAGAGAGCAACTATCTTATTTGTTCACAAGGGCATTGCCTGGATCTTGAGTTAACTATTTGTGTATCAAGCTAGGCATGATCAATATATATGCTACAGCTTGAGGGGGAGTGTGAAAGAATGTTGTAAATATTCTATTACCTTATATAGTTAGCAGTATCATAGGAGAAATCTATAAGAATCATAGGAGAGATGTCACATCCCGAAACCACACCCTAAAAGATATGGTACTCTCGGATTGCAACCGGCGTACGCAACCTCTCGGAGGTCTTATACAAGACCTTTCGTATCGTTCATCACATATACATAGTGAAAGTAGTGCGGAATTAAAACTTTTCACAAATATTTTCATAGTCTTTAAAATCTCTTTCATATAAAATTCATAGGAAATACTAAGTCTCATTTCATCAAATCTTAGACACAAGAATACTTCGGACACGGCCCATTCAATACAGATATAGTACTACTAAGTCTATTACAAGACTTCAATAAGAGAAATAAAAGACATCTATGCCCTCGAGTCAAATTAGGACATACTTCAACTTCACTTGAATGATGCTACGATCCAATTCTTTCTTCCCAAAGATCCTCACCTACCAACCACTATAGAGATAGATAAAAGCATGGAATTAGTACAACCACATGTACTAAGTATGACATAATGCATAAAAAATCATGAAAACGGACATTTATTGTAAATATGCATCTTTTAATTTAAATATCATAATATAATCATAAGAACAACATTTAACAACTTAGAAATACATAAGAAATCACTTAATCAATTTATCACATTTTTAGGAGCAACATTACAGTAACCTTAATTCACTGTACAGTGAAATCCAGTGAAGTGATTCTAATTCATATAGGTCACTTCCTAGCATGTAATCTTCTCACTAAAAGCTATCCTAAGACTCACTTAAGCAATACAAAGAGAGACCGCCTATACACCCTCTTTAAGCATGCCTAAATGATCCTCAAGACTACTTATAATGAGACATACACACTTATAATAAACCAAAACACATAACATGTATAATATGACCTCCTTACCAAGGCTATAAAAAGACTTACTTAAGTATTCCTAGAAGAGAACGCCCATACACTCTCTTCAAGGTTACCTAAATAATCCTTAAGATTACCTAAGTTTATATCATGCCTAAAGAATCAACCAACTTCCCTAACTAGAGTCATTCTCAAGACTTCCCTAGATAAGACATGAAGAGATCATCTCTTATGCCCCCTTCACACTTTAACTAAGGAATCCTTAAGTCACTCTAGATTAGGTACTCATTCATTTACGTGCTTTCTAACATAAGCCATTATTTCATTAGTTCATTAAGAGAATTCATCACATAGAGGACATTCAAGTAATGGTCACCTAAACTTCATAGAACTTCTCTAATGCTAGTAGGTATCCCACATGATGAGAATAGGAAATAACCAACATAGACCATGGTAGCAAAACATGGAATCCAGAGTTGTAACCTACTCCGATGGAGGGTTTTCTACTTGCCAATGGTACAACTTGGACACATCCCATGTAGGCACATGGTTAAGGAATATGAAGGGCTTACTTTGTACTCTAGCCTCATCCTTTAACTAGAGCTACTTCCCTTACCATACCCACTCGGTGCTAGCCTTTGTTCGTATGGAGTAATTCACATTAAAGGTTCATACAAAGGGGTTCCATATCAAGCTCATAACCCAATTACATTTACCCTACCAAAGAGGTCCCCTAGGGCTGCCTTACAATGGCGACAAGAAGCTCATAATGACTTTCCTAAGGATTGATATGATACCGTTCCAGCCAACCAACCTTAAGTCCATCATTCATTACAAGAAGGATACCATTACGACTTTCAGCTTCAAGGTTCATAACCTTACCACTAGGTTCAAGGTTTCACATAAAGGACCCTCTTAACATCATTCAAGGTCTCATATAATTCATACATACATACTACGAGGCTTTAGCATCCTAAGTGAATACATCTTATATTCACATATCATTCATGCATCAAGAAGAGAGACTTAAGTCTACCTAAACAAGACACATCATTATTTCACTTTATCACATATAGCATATCATGTTCAAGAAGCACATAGGAACAAACTTCATCACCTTTAGGTCACCCTATACACTACTATAATATCATCAATATAGCCATCATAAGACTCAATAACCAATTAGGAAGAATCATGCATCAACTCTAAGACTACACACATAAAGACATAGTCATAGTCTATCATGATCACCTAAATAACATCAATAGAAGAAACCACATACTTTAACATTACTTCACATGTACGTAGATATGATCACACTTCACATAATCAACTACACAAATCATCATATTACTTCAAGTAGTGCCGACAAGGCCATGATCATCATAATACATAAAGTAACGCCGACAAGGCCACATCAATCACATAACACCGCCACCATAAGTGGACCATACCAATCACAACATAACTCAAAATCTATAATACTTAAAATAAAGAGAATTAGGGCAGCATACCACCAATCCATTCTCTCCACTTCAATCCATGTCTAAATCATCCAATTCAATACCAATAGGCCCTTACCCATGGCCATGAACATCAATTCAATGCATAAATTATAATACTCAATGAAAATAGGTTAATTCAATACAGATTTATCAATCTAAGACAACCTATACATCAATTGAATACAATTCTTACATCATTCAATAGCTCATAGAAAACTACACTAGAATTCATAAGCATTAAGACAATATCAAGTAACCCATAAAGTAGTCAAAAACTAGGGTTCATCAACTACATGGGTTCATAGGTTAATTGAGTTAAAATCATATAATTAACAACAATTCAATCAATATACAATGATTAAAAACCTTTAATGCAAGAACCCATGTTTAGATCATAAAATTGGACAAGTTCATCTTTGAAAACATTAGAAAACTTCTTTGAATTTGGGATCCTTGATGAATAGAGTTTCAAGGATAAAAAACCATACCTAAATGATTCTAATCCTCCAATTTGATGAAGAATCACCACTCAAATCTCTAATCCAAGCTCTTCCTTGAGTTTTGGCTTCAATGGAGTTCTAGAGAATTTCTAGGATATTTTAGGTTTTGATTTTGAAGAATGAATTCTTCTAAGTGTTAAAGGCTTATACAAATATTTAAAATACCCAAAAGAACCTTTAGGAACCGCCCTTTATCTTATTTGGAAGTGGGGTAAATTTACAAATTCACCCGTAGACGTTACAGTAAGCTGCGCAGGAAAACAACCCTCACAGACGGTTCCAAACGACGGGACGTCAGTCCACTTACGACCGTCCTGTCCTCCGTCGATTGGATCAAAGCCTGGAAAATGGGATTTTAGCTCCCTATGCTAAGTATCCATCGACGCCCTCCACCTACGGGGAGTCGACCAGGCCACTGGCCGTCGTTTGCCATCCGTAAGTGAGACTGCCTTGGGCAGTTTTGGCCACCAACATGCGTCCTTCCTTAGGACCCTTGGATGGTTCTTGGGGATGTTTTTCCGGACGTTTCCAACCTGAATAGGTTCGTATACGAGAATAGGACCTCTCACATGAATTTCATACAAAACAAACACGTAAAACTTGATGAAATATACCAAGACACACAAGGTCGTTTCAAGGAAAACCTTTCGAACGTCATGGACGTTCTTGAACGTTTGACCTCCGAAATTCACAAAACTTGACACACTACCTATATACACCATAATAACTCATTTAAGGACCTCATACGCTCATGAATCACACATAAACTCACATAGGAACATATTAAGCACATATGTGACTTAGTCGTCGAACGTCTTAGTCGTCCCTTGACGTTTGACTTCCAATGCACCTAAACTCTTAGACAATGCCTCAATGATACATTATATACCATTTTAGGACCTTAGACACTCATGAAACCCATGTTAGGCTCTAGCTTCACCTAAGTCATTTTCGGGATCTTACAAGAGATCTTTAGGATATTTTCTTACCTTTGGTATAACTTCTTGCTAGTGTATAAATGTTGATATATGTAACAAATATTATATGGAAAATAACTTGTGTGTTTCTATTCATCAAGAAAATATACTTATACAAATACATATGCTTCTATGAAAGGAAACTAATCAAAGTAAATAAAGGGAAGCAACTAAGAATCTGCTCCTATAATTAAGTTAGCTATATATGAAAGATATAATATTTACACTGATTATATTCTATAACACTCCCCCTCAAGCTGGAGCATAGATGTTGATCATGCCCAGCTTGTCACAAAAATAATTAAGCTGAGCTCCATATAACGCCTTTGTGAACAAATCAACTAGTTACTCTCTTGTCTTCACATAACAGTGGAAATCAAGTTATATTGGATATTCTCATGAATAAAGTGTCAATCTACCTCGATATGCTTTGTTCTTTTGTGATACACAGGATTTGAGGCAATATGAAGAGCAACTTGATTATCACACCAGAGTTTTGCTGGCGTAGAATGTCTCATTCCAATTTCTGTCAATATGTGATGTATCCACATGATCTCACATGTGGACTGCGCCAAAGCTCTATATTCAGATTCTGCACTAGATCTCGATACAACACCTTGTTTCTTACTTCTTCATGACACCAAATTACACCCAACAAAGACACAATAACCAGTAGTAGATCGTCTATTGGTTTTACATCCAGCCCAATTAGCATTAACAAAGCACTCAATGTGAGTATGTTCATGGTTACAGTTTAATATTCCAAGTCCAACGGATCTTTTCAAGTAGCATAAGATCTGTTCCAAGGCTTCCCAATGTTTCACTGTAGGTATAGACATGAATTGGCTAACAACACTCACTGCAAACACAATATCTGGACGGGTTACATCGAGATAGTTTAGTTTCCCTACTAACCTCCTATATCTCTCTGGATCATCAAAGGGGTTGCCATCATCTCAGGTGAGATGCACATTAGGGACCATTGGAGTACTACAAGGTTTGGCTGCGGTCTTTCCAGTTTCAACAAGTTGGTCAAGGATATACTTTCTCTGAGATAGAAAGATTCCCTTCTTGCTTCTAGTTACTTCTACTCCCAAAAAGTATTTTAGTTGTCCCAAATCTTTTGTGTGGAATTTAGTATGCAAGAATGACTTGAGTGAAGAGATCCCCGAATAATCATTTCATGTAATAACAATGTCATCACATATACCACAAAAAGAATAATTCCAGTTGTTGATTGTTTATAAAAGACTGAGTGATCACACATGCTTTTTTCAGCCAAAATTCTTGAACTACTTCACTGAATTTGCCAAACCAAGCACGAGGGATTTGTTTCAAACCATACATGGATTTCTTTAGGTGACAAACTTTCCCATACTCCCCGTGAGCAACAAAAATCCAAGTGGTTGCTCCATATACACTTCTTCTTGGAGATCACCATGAAAAAAATACATTATTGATATCTAGCTGGTGCGACGGCCAATTCTTAGATGCATCTAAGGAAATAAATAAGCAAACAAAAGTCATATGAGAAAATGTGTCTGAATATTCCACCCCATAAGTCTGAGCATATCCTTTAGCCACTAATCGAGCCTTAAGTCTAGCCACAGAGCCATCTGGATTATCTTTGACCGCAAACACCCATTTGCATCCCACTGCCTTCTTTCCTTTTGGTAAATCCACCAAGTCCCAAGTTTGATTCTTATCTAGTGCATGTATCTCCTCAAGCATTGCATTATACCACCCAATGTGACTCAAGGCTTCCTTAACTGTCTTAGGAACAACGATAGAGTCTAGAGAAACAATCAAAGATCTAGACATAGAGGATAAATGACCAAAGGAAAAAAAAAATTAGCAATGGGGTATGCAGATTTGCAACTATGTGTACCTTTGCGAATAGCAATAGGGAGATTAAGATCTTCTGGAAGATCAGACGGATGAGGATCTGATGAAAAAGGGACAGGTGTAGGACATGTATCATTGGCTTCTCGCCTGCTCGAGTAAACTTGTATAATTGGAGGTCTTTCTACCGTAGATGGTGCAGAAGCTGACAGTACAGTACTCAATTGATCCTCAATAGATGATCCAAAATATAAATGGACAATATTTGATTCTTCTGTCAAAACACGGGTGACTTCATAGACCAACCACTCATCTTCCTCCCCCTGACTTGTAGAAACGGGAGGTGCATAAAAGAAAGGTGTAGTCTCTGGAAATACCATATCAGTTGATACCAAATATTTTCCAAGTTCAGCAGAATAATATCGATACCCCTTCTGAAGATGCGAATTACCCAAAAAAATGCACTTCGATGCCTTTGGATCTAACTTAGTGACAGATGGTCGAACATCTCGAACATAACAATTGCTTCCAAACACCTTAGGTTCTATTGGAAATAGTGACTTGTTTGGGAACAAGACACTGTAAGGCACATTACCAGCAAGAACCGTGGATGCAATATGATTAATCAGAAAACAAGCCGTAGAGACTGCATCTGCCCAAAATTGTTTAGGAACCTTCATTTGGAACAAATATGCCCGAGTTGTCTCAAGTAGATGCCTGTTCTTCCTCTCAGCAACTCCATTTTGAGAGGGTGTATCAACACATGAAGACTGGTGGAGAATACTGTGTTGTCTCATGTATGATTGAAATGATTCTGACATATATTCTTTAGCATTGTCACTCCTTAGAATACGTATCGAAGCATTTAATTGTGTTTTGACTTCAGCATAGAAGGCACAAAAGTGAGTAAACACTTCTAAGCGACTCTTTATGAAATAAACCCAGGTTATACGAGAAAAATCATCCACAAAAGTAATAAAATACTTATGCCCGGTTTCGGAAATGACAGGGCATGGTCCCCAAACATCAGAATGAACCAATTAAAAAGCTGACTTGACCCTCTTTTTAACCCTTGGACTTAATGAGCTGCGATGATGTTTTGCAAATTGACATGACTCACATTCTAATGAAGAAATATTCTGGAATTGCGGACAAAAATTCTTTAGCAAAGGTAGAGAGGGATGTCACAATAGACAATGTGATTCAAATGGAGACACACACTAGAGCAGGCAACAAACTGAGGCCCCCATTCATCCAAAATATAGAGATCGTTAGATACATGTCCTTTACCAATAACCTGATTCATTTTAAGATCACGAAACAAACAATGATCCGGAAAGAACGAAATATAGCAATTAAGGTCTCTGGTAACTTTGCTAACAGAAATCAGATTGAAGGCCAAATTTGGTAGACTTAATACTGATGACAAGGTAATAGTGAAGGTTGGTTTAACACTTTCATATCCAACACTGTTACAAGTTGATCCATCAGCTACAGTAACTGGAGAGGGAGCTTTGTGTGACTGAAAATTAGTTAAAATGTTTAGATTACCGGTCATGTGATTTAAAGAACCTGAATCAATTTATTTATTTGAAGAGGTGATTAGACATGTTTTATCTGATTGAGTAAAGGTATTAACTGAAGTGGATTCCTTTAATAATTTCTGATATCGAGAGAATTCAGCAAACTCCTTTGAAGAAATCAAAATCATTTTATCAGACCTTTGAGTTCCCTGAATACAGTCAGTCATATTCCCAACAAAATGCTTACGCTACCAAAATGAATTGGAGGAGAAACCAACAAGTCCCAAACAGACTATAATCCCAAAAAAAAGACAATACAATTACCAGAATAAAATGACTAACCAGACCTGACAACTCCAAGACTAATCTAGCTTAAAAATCAGAAACGAAGGGGATGTTGACTAGAAAAGACAACAATGTCTGAGAAGCTAACATATTTTTTGGACAACAACAGAAAAATAGAAGGATGGATAGGTCGTCTTCTTTGATACTATGGTTTCGATTTCTGACAAAATAACCTTATCGAAATAGTTCCAGAATGACTCAAACTTCAAATTTGAGTTCACAAAAAGATATCCAACAAATATTCTTAGCACCCTTCTTGAATTTCCAGAATTTTGAAGCACTAGCTTCATTCGAGAAAGGCAGACAATCAGCTTCAGATTTCAGAGTTTCAATCCGAACCCAAATGCCACAAAATGGATTCAGTACACTTAGACAATCAATTTATCTAACATAGAAATAGTGTCCAAATTCAAAGGTTAAAGGCTCTCAACTACTTCCCCGAAACCACAGTAGCTTCCGGCGAAGTCACAATGACTTCCGGCAAAGCCAAAATCCAAGCTTAGATAGTTGTTCTGATACCATGTAACACATATTATATGGAGAATAACTTGTGTCTTTCTATTCATCAAGAAAAGATACTTATACAAATACATATGCTTCTATGAAAGGAAACTAATCAAAGTAAATCAAGGGAATCAACTAAGAATCTGCTCCTATAATTAAGTTAGCTATATATGGAAGATATAATATTTATACAGATTATATTCTATAACAATATCTATGATATAAGAAGTTCTGTTGAATTTCAAACAACAACAACATACCCACTGTAGTCCCACAGTGATTTTTCCTTCTGGTTCATTTGGATTCTTAAGTGTGGAGAGAAAATATATAGATGAACCAGAAGGAAAAATCACCTGGTAAAAAACTGAATTATCTTTCATGAATGTTTAAATAACAAAATTTGCTAAAGTAATTCTTGCATATAGATGAAGTATTAACCATATTTGTAGTGAGTTGCTAAGACTCACACACAAATGGAGAATCATGTTCATCTATGTCATTATAAACATATAGAACAGCAAACTGTGAACTTCCACAATGCTTTTGTGTCATGAATTTGTCGATGCACTTCTCCTTGTTCTTGGTAATCTTCACTGAAGAGTTGCTTTTTCTAATGAAAGCTTTCATTCTCCAAAAATATCTATATTCGTAATAAATAAAGGTACCAATATCTCAAATGATAAGATAACTCTTGTATTGTTGATGTGGCTTTTCAATCATGTGTTTTCGAGTTTAACCACAGGTTCTAAACTTCATAAGACAGGTTAATTCTCTTGCAAAAATAATTGAGATGGCGCAAGAGGCTAGGGTATAAAACTCAAAGGATTGCTAATGTGGTGAACTCCCAGGAAGACACTTACGGAAAATAATAACAAAAGAACTATGATCATAATAAGAGTATAGTTTTCTCCAGAAATCCCAATAAACTTAACTTATCAAGAACAAACACAAACAAAGAAAGATCCATAAACATAATAAAGAAACCTAAAGTTACTGTCTATCAATAAAATAAAGGCCTGAAGTAATGGCTAAAGATTATCCTAAGATAGAGCAAGCTAATAAAATAATGCATAGTGATAACCCGACAACCATAAATAAGAGAGAACAAAGAATTCTGACTTGCACGTTTTAGTAAATATTTTGTCAGATATAACAAAACGAAAGGCCAGAAGGAGTCATTAGGATTATTTGCTAAGGAGACCTATGACTGGGAGGATTTTCTATTTGGTTAATCAGTTGTACTAATGCTTCGATTGCAAATGAATTATCTTACATGTAAAGTCTAAGACAAATTTATTAGATGATATGTTAGAAGCTCATGTAAAGTCTAGTTGCAAAATATAGATAAGTAGGAAGATAAATTTAATAGTATCCACAACTAAATCTTGATATCCTCACGGGTGGTCTCTATTGCATGTAACAAAATCTTCTACGGTAAAAAATGGACTAGAAAGTAACAGACTATCACTATGAGCTATTCTAGTAGTCAAACCTGATAAAACCTGAAACCTTAGGATAAGCATCTCGTAATTCAACCATTACACATGCAATCGAGCTAACTACATAGGCAGAGGAAATGGCACATAATTGCAGATTTTTGAAAAACATGCGAGTTCTTTTCTATTTTACATCGTGTATGCTAGCTTTATAATCCCAACTATGAACAATGGGAATTATCAACTCTCCTATTGACAGCCTCTTCGATTACTCTTGTTACCTTTTTGTTAGTGTCTCAGCATATGGAGGACTGGAGAATTCTGAAATGACAGAAAACAAAAATTGAAAAATCACCTCCATGTTGTTAATCTTGGCAGATGGCGAGCAGACGACACTGTTAATCTTGCTACTCCTAAGGCAGAACCAGGGTTCCTCTGCTTCTTTGGAAACTAAAACAATGACATGTTGGATGTTTCAGTAACATATTCATCTTGATGTCGAGGAGTCCTCAAATGGTGTCCGATAGTGAAGGCCAGAATATGTCTTGTTGTGGGGCATGCCCAACAACATACATTTGGTCCTAGAACCTGCATTCCCAGGCAAACCAATTAAAATGATTAAACTAAAGAAGTCGGAAAATCAAGGATGGAAAAAGAATTATGGACAAGGAAGAGGAGGTTAATGATAGCATATAAAGAAAGAAGAACGATCACTTACTGATATCAAATTCTCATATGCACGAAGATCATATGGATGTGAATGTACATGACCTCCTTTTAAGCCAGCCACATAGCTCTGACACCTTCTTGATACTATTAGGCACTAATCAGTTCTAACTTGAAAATAATCAAATAAAGTAGCATATGTTCAGGTAGACAGACCTCAATGGTTGTCTTGTTTTGCGAAATCCGGTGCACATGTTCCATTGCAGCTAACAAAATCTTCTATCGATGGTAAAAAGTGGAATTGAAAGTAACAGACTATCACTATGACTCTATGAGCTATTCTAGTAGTCAAACCTGATAAAACATGAAACCTTAGGAAAAGCATCTCGAAATTCGACCATTACATATGCAATCGAGCTAACTGCATAGGCAGAGGAGAACCACTCTAACCAGTAGGGACAATCAGGGGTGGCTGGATACCCTTGAAAATGAGTCATCCGTCTTAGGCCCAAAATTTGAGGGCCTCATTTTTAGCAATGATAGAATTATTATAAGTATTTTTTAACAATATTTTGTCTTTCTTTTAGTTTGTTTTGAAACATTAAAGATTTTTTTTTTTTTTGTCAATTTTTTAAATTTAATTTCCACATGACATGTTATAAGATTACAAGATTACAAAATATTTTGGTATATATGCAGTCTAAAGACAATATTAAAAGAAAGCATTTTCATTAAAAAAAGAAATAAATTTGAATTACAAAAATAAAAAATAAAAACTACTCCTCCGATTTACATTTGGCTTTAGGCCACTCATTAGGTTGAGCCACCACTAGTGACAATAACATGATTTCTCTTGAGCTCCTTAGGGAGTTGGTCGTGGAATTCAACAAAAAAAATGAAGTGGAAACTTATACGACAACGATCCTTATAATTCTATGAATGACTAATATTGTCTTAAATTGAAATAAACTCAGGGATAAACAACAGGCATGAACAAAGAGATCTTACAAAATAGTTATATTTTTTGCTCTTCGCAACTAAGACTAAATTATCAAAATCTTTATGAGTTCTGTCGTGAAGCCAATTTCAATTTTACTTTGAGAATCAAGACTACATTTTCCATATGCAGTGTATCTGTTTACAAGGAAATAATTATGATCAATGTAAATATCGTAGTCATTTCCCCTTCCGTTGAGGCTAACATCTGATATTTACTAGTTGAAGGTAACAATTTGCCTTCTGTTACAAATTCACTTAATTGGTGTGGATGTTTCTTTAACCTATCCTAACGTAATGTATACATTAATTATATTAATTAAATAGTATAGTAACGTAGTATCAAATATTGTGAAAGGATGATTTAAACATCCTATAAAAGGATGATCTTCACCCTTAGAAAATACACAACAAAAGAAGTAAAAGAATACACTATACTTCTACTTAATATTGCCATTTGTCTTCCATTTCTTGTTTAGTATTATTATATTTTTCTCTCGTTTTATAACATGTTATCAGTACGAGTCTCTAACCAACTGAGACATACTTAAGTCAAAATTAATTCCTAAAAGTTAATCAACTTAGAGTCAGGTATATATTTGTGTGTTTATAACATCTCTAATAGGACTTGCATAAATCTTTGATTAGTATTATATTTCTAAGTTGTTTATATGCTAGTAACTTATAACTCTAAATTAAATAATAGGGCATACAATAACATGATAGTTAGATAATCGTATGTTTTTTTTTGTTTGTCATTAATTTATGATAAATATTGGTGTGCGTCATAATGGATAATAGTATTATATTAAATATGACTTAAAAATCTTATGAAACTTTGGCGTTAATAACTATTGAACTAGTAATAAATATTGCAAAATAATTACCATTTCATACTTTTGAGTTACATTCTTTTGTAACATCCATGATCATGCATATATTATATTCTATAGTAATTCTTAATCATTTGCAATATTAATTTTACAATTTATTATAAAGAAACCAACATCATAATATTAACTCAATTATTTTATGATAGTTTTCATCATGTCGAATTTGTCAAAACTTGAATTTGTGGCACTTGACATTTCTGGAAAGAATTATTTGTCATGGGTACTTGATGCTGAAATTCACCTTACCGCTAAGGGTCTTGGTGATAGTATAAACGAAGAAAATACGGCATCAAGTCAGGATAAAGCGAAAACTATGATTTTCCTTCGTTATCATCTTGATGAGAGCCTGAAGGTTGAATACCTAACAGTGAAAGATCCACTTGAATTGTGGATAGGTTTGAAAGGGAGGTATGACCACCTCAAGGCAACGGTATTGCCAAGGGCTCGTTATGAGTGGATGCACTTACGGTTTCAAGATTATAGAATCGTAATTGAGTATAACTCTGCTGTATTTAGAATAACTTCCCAATTAAAATTATGTGGGGAAGTTATAAAAGATGAGGACATGTTGGAAAAGACACTAACTACTTTCCATGCCTCTAATATGATATTACAGCAACAATATCGTGAAAAAGGTTTTCAAAAATACTCTGAATTGATCTCATGCCTTCTAGTAGCTGAGCAGCATAATGACCTTCTAATGAAAAATCACGAAGCCCGTCCCGCTGGAAGTGATCCATTACCGGAGGCACACACGGTTGAAGCACATGACCAGTCTGAAATAAGACAGAATAATCGGGTCCATGACAATGTGCGCGGGCGTGATAAAGGCAAAATGCGATATAGTAATCGTCGAGGTGGTGGTCATAACAAAAGGGAGAACAATATAGGTTCTCACAATAATCCTTCTAAAGGAAAGGGCGATCACTGTCATCATTGTGGCCTTAAAGATCACTGGAAAAATGAATGTCCGGCACCTGAGCATTTTTTCAGGTTGTATCAAAATTCCTTTAAAAGGGAAGAAAATAAAGGTGGCGCCTCCTCTTCTAAAGACCGAGTAGAGTCACATCTGACTCTCAAAGATGATGTTCAGGCATGATCTTCTGAAAAATATAATGTAATTTTGAGGCAAACTTAGCATTGAAAGATAATGCTTTTGATGAACTCGATGATTTTACTCATCTGGAAGCTGAGGACTTCTTTGGGGATCATAACTGAGATTGATAATTGAGCTAGAAAATGAATAATATTTTTATGTATTTTTTAATGTCATAATTAAAGTTTATGTACTTAAGATTTATTTTGTTAAATTTCGTACTTCTTATTATGTATTTTTATTCTTATGAAGATAATAAAATTTTCCAGTCTTCAGTTGTATCCAAGATGATTAGTGGATATATGTGTCTTCTGGACAGTGCCACAACTCATACGATACTAAGAGAAAAGAAATATTTCTCTTCTTTGGTAATAAAAAAGGCATATGTTAATACGATATCCGGTAGTATAGAATTGATTGAAAGCTCTGGAAGAGCAGACTTATTACTACCTGGAGGAACATTAATTGTAATTAACAATGCATTGTATTGTAGTAAGTCTCATAGAAACTTGTTAAGTTTCAAGGTTATTCGCCAAAATGACTATTATGTTGAGACTGCGAATGAAGGAAATGTGGAATACCTTTATATTACTACAATAAATGCGAATAAGAAAACTGTGCATGAAAAATTGCCAGCACTTTCTTCTGGGTTGTACCATACAAATATTGGTACAGTTGAATCACATGCCGTAGTAAACAAAAGGTTTACTGATTCTAATGATTTTATCATTTGGCATGATCGGTTGGGTCATCCCGGTTATAATATTATGCGCAAAGTAATTGAGAACTCACGTGAGCATACTTTGAAGAACCAAAATATATTTCAATCAAAGGAATTTTCTTGTGCTGCTTGTTCACAAGGAAAGTTGGTTATTAAATCATCAGTGGCTAAGGTTGGGGTGGAATCCCCTGCATTTCTGGAACGGATACAGGGTGATATATGTGGACCTATTCACTCTGAATGTGGGCCATTTAAATATTATATGGTCTTGATAGATGCATCTACAAGATGGTCTCATGTGTGCTTATTATCAACTCGCAATATGGCTTTTGCGAGGTTGTTGGCCTAAATAATAAGGTTAAAAGCACAATTTATAGATTATGCAATAAAAACAATTTGTCTTGATAATGCTGGTGAGTTTACATCTCAGGCATTTAATGATTATTGTTTGTCCACTGGAATAACAGTTGAACATCCTGTTGCACATGTTCATACTCAAAATGGTTTAGCAGAGTCATTGATTAAACGTCTTCAATTGATAGCTAGACCTTTGTTGATGAGAACAAAGTTGCCTGTTTCGATTTGGGGGAATGTTATTTTGCATGCAGCAAAACTTGTGCGCATAAGGCCAACCAGTATCATGACATCTCCCCATTATAATTGGCTTTTGGCCAGGAGCCAAATATTTCCCATCTTAGAATCTTTGGTTATGCGGTATATGTTCCAATTGCTCCACCACAATGCACAAAGATGGATCCCCAAAGAAGGTTGGGGATATATGTTGGGTATGAATCTCGTTCTATTATAAAATATTTGGAACCTAAAACTGGAGATTTACTTACGACAATGTTTGCTGATTGTCATTTTGATGAATCAATATACCCAACATTAAGGGGAGAACAAAAACAGTTGGGAAATGAGATAGATTGGAATTAACTTTCACTGTCTCATTTAGATCCTCGAACAAATCAATGTGAGCAAGAAGTTCAAAAGATAATTTACTTGTAGAACATTGCAAATCAACTACCGGATGCATTTACTAACCTTTTACGGGTTACTAAATCATATATCCCACCTGCTATTGCTCAAGTTCGAGTTGATGTCCCTATACGACAAAATGTTAAGGCAAATGAGTCTGGACCACGCTTAAAATGTGGTAGGCCAATTGGTTCCAAGGATAAAAATTCTCGGAAAAGTAAAGGAATAAATGATCAAGATGATGATCATAATATAGAGGCAATTGCTCATGAAGAGCTCCGAGACATAATAAATGATGACACCACAAAGGAGGTCCATGTACCAGAAAATAATGAGAATGAGGAAATCTCTATAAATTATGTCTCGACGAGAATAAGGTGGAATTGAAATAATATTGTGGTGGATAATATTTTTGCCTATAATGTTGCAGTTGAAATAATGCAACAAGATGAGAATTTGGAACCAAGATCTGTCAACGAGTGTAGACAGAGAAATGATTGGCCAAAATGGAAGGAAGCAATTCAAACAGAATTGGCTTCACTTGAAAAACGTAAGTTTTTGGACCAATAGTCCGAACACCTGAATGTGTCAAGCCAATGGGGCATAAATGAGTTTTTGTGCGAAAACGCAATAAAAATAGTAAAGTTGTAAGATATAAAGCACGACTTGTGGCACAAGGATTTTCACAAAGGCCTGACATTGATTATGAGGAGACATATTCTCCTGTGGTAGATGCAATTACCTTCAGGTATCTAATAAATATGACAGTTCATGAAAAGCTTGAAATGCATCTAATGAACGTTGTCACAGCTTATTTGTATGGCTCGCTAGATCACAATATTTTTATGAAAATCCCTGAAGCACTCAAAGTTCTTGAAGCATATAAAAATTCAAAAGAAAGTTGTTCAATAAAGCTTCAAAAATCTTTATATGGATTGAAACAATCAGGGCGAATGTGGTATAACCGTCTTAGCGAATACTTGTTAAATGAAGGATATAAGAATGACCCTATTTGTCCTTATATTTTTATACGAAGGTCAAAATCTGAATTTGTAATAATATCTGTTTATGTTTATGACTTGAATATTATTGGAACTCCTAAAGAGCTTTCAAAAGCCGTTGAGTGTTTGAAGAAAGAATTTCAAATGAAAGATCTTGGTAAGACAAAATTTTGTCTTGGCCTTCAGATTGAACATTTGAAAAATGAAATATTTATCCATCCATCAACATATACTGAAAAGGTTTTGAAAAGATTTTACATGGATAAATCACACCCATTGAGTACCCCGATGGTTGTGAGATATCTTGATATAAATAAAGATCCATTCCGACATCAAGAAAAGGATGAAGAGGCTCTTGGTGATGAAACACCATATCTTAGTGCTATTAGGGCACTAATGTACCTTGCCAACAATACCCGACCAGATATTTGTTTTGCAGTAAGTTTGTTGGCGAGATTCAGCTCATGTCCAACAAGAAGACACCGGAAAGGTGTTAAACATATATTCAGATATCTTCAAGGAACAATTGATATGGGATTGTTGTATTCTAATGCATCCAAGTCAGAATTTATCGGTTATGCAGATGCAGGGTATTTGTCTGATCCGCATAAAGTCCAATCTCAGACAGGCTATTTATTCACCTATGGAGGTATAGCTATATCGTGGTGTTCGATGAAGAAAACAATAGTTGCTACTTCTTCTAATCACGCAGAAATAATAGCCATTCATGAAGCCAGTCAAGAGTGTGTATGGTTGAGATCAATGACTCAACACATTTTGAAGTTATGCGGTCTTTCTGTGCAAACAAAGTCTCCAACAATATTGTATGAAGATAATGCTGCTTGCATAGCTCAATTAAAGGGAGGATATATCAAAGGAGACCGAACAAAGCATATTTCACCTAAGTTCTTTTTCACACATGATCTTCAACAAAATGGTGAGATAAATGTTCAACAAAATCGTTCGAGTGATAATCTTGCAGATTTATTCACTAAGGCATTGCCAACATCAACATTTTAGAAGCTAAGATATAAGATTGGAATGCGTCGTCTCCAAGATATCAAATAAGTTCTTCATCAGGGGGAGTAAATACGCTATGTACTCTTTTTCCCTTAACCAAGGTTTTGTCCCATTGGGTTTTTCTGGTAAGATTTTTAATGAGGCAGCACTCAAGACGTATTATAAGATGTGTGTACTCTTTTTCCTTCACTAGGCTTTTTCCCACAGGATTTTTCCTAGTAAGATTTTAACGAGGCACATTATCTATAAACATCCAAGGGGGAGTGTTACAAATCCACTTAATTGGTGTGGATGTTTCTTTAACCTATCCTAACGTAATGTATACATTCATTATATTAATTAAATAGTATAGTAACATATTATCAAATATTGTGAAAGGATGATTTAAACATCCTATAAAAGGATGATCTTCACCCTTAGAAAATACACAACAAAAGAAGTAAAAGAATACACTATACTTTTACTTAATATTGCCATTCGCCTTCCATTTCTTGTTTAGTATTATTATATTTTTCTCTCATTTTATAACACCTTCTATTATATGAAATACTGAAACAATGTATTTGAAACCTCTTAGAGGAAATAAAATCATATTCCCAGTGAAATCAAGTTAACATGACATCCAACTGAATGACATTTGGGAAGATAAAATCATAGTCACATTCTTATATTAGTAGGTGGTATTTATGTCCCAAAGAAAGAGAACTAATTTTTACAAATCATATTATATTCTTACATTAGCTAGACGGTAATTATGTCTGTAAGAAAATGAAATGATTTGTACTTAATATCACCACAGACCATGTAAAGTATCTACCATATATGATTGGATCTTTTCTATATTGAATTTTCCAATTCCCTTGCGACTCAACTACTTCAAAGTTAGAGGTGCAAGTAGTTGGTTGTGTTGCTGAGAAAGCATGTCCTCCAAAATGGTGGAAGACAAAGTAGTATAAATCATAGTAAATCAATTTATATATGAAGGTATATATACCTATACATACACAAGCGAAATTATATGGAAATTTAACTTTTTTGACCTTTATCTCTAGCTGATGAAAGATCAAAAGTTCAAACCACACTTTGATTTTTATCATGAATCTAAACTTGTGACAAAGATAGTGTATTATTTGAATTCTACAAGAGTCACCGCCTTTTTGATTTAGCTCTTTTAGCTTGCTTTTGCAATAGAAATAGTTGATTTCTTTATGGTGACATTCATGCATATCTAGTATGGCATAGCATATTTCTATGTGCAAGACATTGTTCCTTCATGTTTTCCAGTTCCTTGAGTATGTAATCATAGTTTGTCGACTTGTAAAATCATGAAAAGAAGCAAATCCCAACAAAGTCGATGGAAATCCTGTAATACCAATTCTTTATTTGTGCATTTTTTCTATTTCCATAAATCAGCAGAAAGCAATTGAAATAACATGTGCATTACTCTATTTTCAGAAATACTCATGCATGAAGCAATATCATCTCATCGAGTTAACAATGTCGGAGTATTCACAAAAGAGTATGAATCTTATTGCAAAATCATTACGTGAGCTATAAAAGGACATGATATCTTCTTCATTCTTTGGTGGTGTATTGATGTCTTCTCAAATTTCCACTTGCATATTTGAAGTAGAAGTCCTGGATCAATTGGAATTAAAAACAATAAAATTTCAGAACTTGATGGTCGAAATCTAAATCAATATTTCAACATTCTTTCATAATATATAAGAGAAGAAAAATTGTATTACTCTCTAGAAAAAAGAACCAAGAATATTTTGTAATTTTTAAATGCACCAAATGAGAAGATACAAAGAAGATGTAGAAAACGGAAGAACCACAAAGGAAAACAATATGATTCAGTTCTTTAATACATATTATCATACACTACTGCTATATTTGTATCCAAATTTTGGGGTTTACAAATGTAATTTTTGACACTTTTTAAAAGGATATATATGAATGGGGAAAATGAAACACAAAGAAATTTATATTATACCCAGTTGAATTTTGAGTTCTTTGTAGGTATGTGATAGGCAATTTTTTTTGTTGTACCCTCTTATAATTGGACTAGTCACTTCAAAATTGCGATGGGTCTACACTCTTAACAAAGCAGTACCCTCCCCCCCAAAAAAATAAAAATGAAAGCGTACGAGTTACAAAGTCCATTAGATCCCAACGCAACAAAGTTTAACCATAACTCTTGCAAGAAGATGATGAGAAATCAAAGGAAAAAATGATTTTTTAGATATTTGCAACAGGAACGAGAATGTGTACCTGTTAACAATAGCGGATTAATAATTGAATCTTGTGAAATAGTTGCTCCAAGTCCGACTTTGAGTCTCAAGGAATCAAAGTTTATGATTGACAAACTAAATCTCTAATTGTTTGTTGATGTTCTCAAAAAATAAGGAAATTTTACTCTGTTTTTCTTTTCTGTTCTTCTCTTCTCTCTTATGAAGCGTCAAAGAAAAAACTTAATTTAAAAGGAGAACATGTGAACGTTGGAACAATTACGTAAATGTTCCCACCCCTTTTTAAATTAGTGTTTATCTTTTTTTTCTTTATTATTTAGAAGGAAAAAATAATCTTGAGTTGGATCGGGTCAAATCGGGTCGGGTCGGTCCACTTTGGCGACCCACAGTCCAAAACTTACATCTCTCACTTCGCACATGATGGAAAAGACCCAAGCCAACACAACATCAACTAAACACACAATTCATTCAAAAAATAGTTTGTGCAACCTGTGAGCATCAGGAACTTACGTTGAAGGTTTTACAAGCCCTACATAGGAATTCAATCACATGTGGAAATAATTCATTACTATTATAAAGATATCATTACTCACATTACTCCTGACTTCATTTACTACTTTTGTAATTATTCATTCGATCCTGTATCCTCTTAAAAAAGGTTAACTCGAGTGCATGTTTAACTTTATACACACAATTACACTCAATACCAATATGATTAGTGCAATAGCCGACTTGTATATATTAGTTTATTACTCATTTTATTGTCTTTCCTTTCTACTCGAATCTATCTGCTCCTATTCAATTGCTTTCCTAGACAAGCACTGCATTTTTGAATCATTCATGGATATTAGTAACATGCTAAAGTAGCAACATCGACTCAAACTTCAAGAAACAACAAAAAGTCAAAGGGTATTTCATTGAAAAGTCATTTTAACTTTTCTTGGTCTCACACAATGAAGAAGTAGGAAATATTCTTTCATTGACGCATTGATCAATTGACACACATGGTATGAAATATGCGATATGATGTTTTCACCTTATACTGGTGTATGTGACTTATTCTTCTAATTATCCAACATCGTACATACCTCGGTCTAAACACCTTCAATTGTTTAACCCTAGTTTCTCTCTTCAATGATACTTTAAATTCTTTTTTCTAGAGAAACATTTGTTTGGCCCATAAAAGAAGTCATAAAATGGTGTAAACCTCATATATTTATGTTCCTTGACGTAAGAGGTGGTTGCTCGTGTGATAGAGCCAATTCCGCAACTTGTCCGACACACTTTGTTTCTTACAAAATATCACATGCATTCTACATTTGAACATAAATTCAATAGTATTATATAGAAGAAAATATTATAAAAATTAGTTCATTTTACAATACAAAAATGTCATCTTATTCTACGTAAACCTAGACCCTTAACATGTTTTTTAATCAAGTCTCTAGAGATGTCTTTCGTAAAAGGATTAACTATCATTTCACATGTAGGAATGTATTGTAGATTTATTTCTCCACTTGCCATTGCGCTTCTATCAAAGTTATATTTGATGTCAATGTGTTTGGTCTTGCTATGATACTTAGGATCATTTGTTTATGCAATAGCCACTTGACTATCACAATATTGAATCATGGGATCCTTAGATTTTTTTGCAATATTCAAATGCTCAAAGAATCTCTTTAACCAAACAACTTCTTATACTGCAGACGCACAAGCAACAAATTCAGATTTCATGGTTGAAAGAGCCGTGCAAGTTTGTTTCTTACTTTTCCATGAAATAACACCACCATTTAGTAAGAAAGCATAATCGAATGTTGATTTTCTATCATTCTGGTCACCAACAAAATCAACATTTGTATAACCTTTTATGAATAAATCAGATCTACTATAACAAAGTGTATGATCTTTTGTTCCCTTCAAGTATCAAAATATTCTCTTTACCGCTTTCCAATGATCTCTTTCAGGATTGGGTTGATACCTGCTAACTAGACTCAAAACAAAACAAATATTTGGGCGAGTATACATCATAACATACATCAAACTCCCGAAAACACTAGAATAAGGAACTCGAGATATATCTCCTTTTCTTTTTCCGTCTTTGGACACATTTGAAGGCTTAAAGTTTCACCCTTTGTTATAGGAGTATCTGTGGATTTACAACTATTCATTCGAAAATGTTCCAATATTTTCTTTATATAAGTTTCTTGAGATAAACTCAAAATTTTCTTGGAACGATCTCTTTGGATCTTAACACCCAATATATAGTCTGGTTCACCCATATACTTTATATCAAATGATTTTGAAATCCATGACTTGACAATTTTCACATACTCCAAATTATTTCCACCTAAAAAATATCATCTACGCAAAGACAAAAATTACAAAATTTCCATTGGACCTTTTCACATAGATACAATAATCTTCATCGATCATGGTGGCATCATCTCCTTGTGAAATCTCAGGTACCACTACCTTTAAAATTGCTTTAGGCCATAAATTGATCTCTTCAATCTACAAACTTTCTTTTCTTGACCTTTAACAACGAAACTTAGATGTTGTTCCGTGTAGATTTCCTCGTTTAATTCTTCATTGAGAAAAACGGTCTTCAGATCCATTTGGTATAATTCTAGATCTAAACGTGCAATAATAGTTAAAAGTAATCATATGGAGGAAAACTTATGGTGAAAACGTTTCCTCATAGTCTATTTGAACTTCTTGAGTAAACCCTTTTGCCACATATATTTCTTTCTGTCTTTCTATTGAACCATTCGATTTACGTTTAACTTTAAGAATCCATTTATTCCCAATAAATTTATGTTCCTTAGGAAGGTCAACTAGATCCCAGACTTCATTAGTTTTCATGGACTCTAATACTTCGTTCATCACATTTAACCATTCATCCCTTTCAGGACTTGATAAGGCGTCAGTTGCAAAATTAGGTTCATCTAATTCTGTAGGAGATACCAAGAAAACATAATCCTCAATCTCATAAGATCATTTAGGTACACCTTTTCTTGTACTCTTACGTATTTGAAGTTTATATTCCTCTATAGGATTTTAGGATTTACTGACTCCCACTTGAATCAAGAATTGTTTCTTGATCCATTGAATTATCAAGTATGTTTAACAATATTATCTGATCTTATGAATTTAATATTTCGTACAGAGTCTCAACTTTATTTACTTTACCCTTTTTGGGAAATTATTTTCCAAAAATCTGACATCTTGTGATACATTATAATAATACTTCCATTCTTTAGTTCATCGATGAACATATACCCTTTGGAGCATTCAGAGTACCTTATAAAGATACATTTCTTTCCACTATACTCAGTTTACCAAACAGACGAAAATAATCTTTAATGTGTGTTGCACACCCCATGGTCGAAGATCATTCAGGTTTGTTTCATGACCAGTCCAAAGATCCTAAAGAGTGGAAGACACAAATTAAGAAGGCTTTTTTTTCAATATGTAAGTCGCAGTCAATAATGCATCTATCTAGAAAGAGATAGACAAATTTGCATGCGCCATCGTTCATCTCGTCATGTCCAGTGTTCTATTCCTTCTTTCAGCTACACCATTTTGTTGAGGTGTATATGAGTAGTTAACTGTCTAATAATACTATTTCCAGTACATAATTCTTCAAATTGTTTATAAGTTCACGTCCTCGATCAGTTCTTAAAGTCTTTATACTTTTATCTAATTGATTTTGTCACGACCCAGGAGTACACCCTATATGTAACACGACATACTTGACCCCGAAGAGATCTCATACAAGACCTTGGCATATCATGAACAAAAGATAATAGAAAAGTACAGAAATTTTAAAAACTTTATCCATACAATTGAAGTCTTTAATAAAAAGCAAGCGGAAGTCTTTACTACACTTTGTCTCAACCATACAAAATCAACTTTGAATTAAAACCTTTGGGAAACAATCCATACAATTAGTCTCATGACATGAAAGCAAAAGACATAAAGGAAATAGTGGCTTTGTCCTCGAAGCTATGAGGACTCAGCAAATCTTCAACTCCGTTGATCCTTAGAAACCTATCTCCAAGAATAGAGCTCGAATTTCTGAACCCTACATTTTATTAGAATGTAGGAAAAATATGTGTTGGTACAAAATGTACTAAATATGTTAGCTAGAGCAACATTATAAGATCATGAGATAAGGTTTAATCAACATAAGACATAATCCATAATCATATGAAATACTTCTTGAAACATCAATTATATTCATAAGAGACGATGACAAAATCATAAGCAAAGTCTCCAACATAAGCATCATACAAGCATTATTCAAACCTTAGTCATTCATATCATAATAAGACCAGTCTCAAGTAACCTTAACGCATACTTGTACAATGCATGAATGACATCCCATAATACCACTCATACTAAGTATCCCTTTAGGTCATCTTAATTATAGTCTATAATGATAGTCAAATCTTAGGCTTTCCTATCATAAGATCACTAGACTTCTGAGTAACCTCAAAGCATACTTATGCAACGCATGAAAGCAATCCCATAATACCATTCACACTAAGCATAACCTTGAAATCATCATAGTCATACTTACTCTCCTTTGTTATCATTATTAGCTACTTATATGGACAAGGGAACTATCACCTTTAGTCAATCATATCATGGAAGGCAACTATAGCAAGAACCCAAGCTAATCATACACTACATAATAGAGAGCTTTGTAAGTTTATTCAAGTCATACTTGTGCAATGCATGAATATCATCCCATACTACCTTTCATACTAAGTACCACCTTAGGCTATCATACATTCTAACTAGTTTGGGACTAGTCCCTCCTTTCTATTTTCTATTTGTCATTTAAGGTACTTGTCTATTCAGTACAAGGCAAGTCACAACACATGACTGAATTCTATTCTTCAGTTCAAGGCTACCAAGGAGTAACACCCTAATAGGCTAGAGAAAACTAGTCATCTCGCTAACATAACTATGTTATGCTAAACTAACTACCTTGGAAGGCATACTATCATGCAATTCCAAGCTATTCTAGGAAGGGTACAAGTGTTCCATCTTAGCTACCATGAAATAGTCTTGGACCAACTAACTCATCCTACACTTATAAGCACACTATGATGCCAATGCAATCTACCCTTAGGAGAGTATGATTTCTCAATTCTAAGCTACCGTTAGGAAAATATGTGTCCTCAATCCTAAAGCTACCGTGAAATGGTCTTCTCCAAACCAAGGCATGCTATCAGGAAGGCATTCTAAAATTCTAGTTTAAGCTAGTGTGTATCCTTAATCCTAAGCTAGCATAAATACCACTAATTCAAGCTACCATGAAATCCATCTTACGATGCTAAGTCAAGCTACCCATAGAGGAGTATGGATCCTCAACCCTAATCTACCAATCTTGGTCTTCTCGTACAAAGTCAAGATATACATGAAGGGATCATATGTAATAATTTCAATCTATTCTAGTCTAACATGCTTTGATCCATTTTAGGTTATTAAGCCAACCTAGAATCATTCTAAGTGAGAGAACCTTGCACCTCCTCACATATTTATGCCTAAGTGTGTAAGTGAGAATATGCTTTCAACAATACACAAAAAGACACATCATATTAGATTTACTCTCAAATCCCTAATATTTATGACCACAAGCCTTACTCTCAAAGCTCTACTTCTTACTATCATCATTATACCTAGATTTCAAGGTATTCTAATCACATTCTTCATTAGTAGTGATTCTAGTCATAATCGATCATAAGGTTCAATTTCAACTTTACTAGTTATGATCCGTCATATGAACTATAATATAATTTAATTCATGTCTATATGTTCCTATTCGTGAATAATTACAACTAATAACATCAATTCTAGAAGATCATCTCTAATTCTTCACTTACACCTTTCATGGCATAAACCAACATAATATCAAATTCATCAATTAAACTAGAATTAACCATGGAAAACACATAAATTCATCATAATATCATGAATCATACTAAAACAATCATAAACAAGTACTATCTACTCAATTGGAATCATAATCAAATACTACCCACAATGTAGAAAGAAACCCTAGCTAGAATTGGGTTTTTGTCTTCACAGTTGGGGAAACATAGGGGGCTCTATGGGTGGAACTACTCATAGATTAATAAGCTAACATACCTTGATTCAAAGACCTCACAAAATCTTGAAACAATGGAGGAAATCTGCCCTAGTTTCATTCCCTTTCTCTTTCTTCTTCACTCCTTGAGAGAGAATTTCTTGAGAGAAGGTTAATTATGAATTTAGGTCTTAGATATTATGAGGCATATGGTTGGTTAAATAACTTAAAAAGTACTTATATAGGTGAGTAATAACCATATTAAATGACCTCACTTATTTATAACTAACCTAGGAATTTACCTAATTACCCTCATCTTGGCCGAATGGGACACAAACACGGGGCGCCATCCACGACCACCAACTATGGGGTGTGGATAGAGCAACAGACCATTATGTTCCTTCATGTATTGGGAACTGGGGCTCAACAAAAATAGGGAAGGTCAGGCCTTGACCCACGACCCCTTCCCAGGGGGTGTGGGCCCATCCACGGCTCGTGGATGCCCATCGTGGGAGGCTACTATTTTGGACAACCTTTTGGGTTATTTTGGGGTTCTTCTCAAGGACACGTTAGTTGGTCGTTGGGGAGTCATACCTCAACGTTTAATCCCCAAAACCCCTCATTTATGTTAGGGAAGTCATTTTACGATTCTATCCCTCACATCAAACTCTAAAACTCTTACAAAAAGCTCTAGAACTCTCTCGTTTAGCTTACTAGTTTTATGGGGTATTACAAATTTTAACGACCCGAGAGCACCCCTAGTCGTAACGCGGCTTACTTGACCTCTCGGAGGTCTTATACAGGCCCTTAGACATCTTTCATCGCATTATCATAAAATAGTGCAGAATTAAAAACTTTTCATTTGAAAACACAAGACAAAAAGTCATCTCATTTAAAACCATTAATACAAAGTTAGGATACTAAGTTTCATTTTTGCCATCTTAGGCACAACTTCAATATAATAGGGACACGACCCTTACAATAAAAAGAGAACTTTACTAGTCTATTACATGAACTTAAATAAACTCTTAACATAAAGGTCCTTGAATCTTTAAGGACACACCCAACTTAGGAATAATAATCCAAGCTCTTCACTCTAGGAAAGGTCCTTTAGCCGCCACCACCTACACTTGGTGTAAAAAGATGAAGAAGAATGGTGTTAGTACAATAATGTACTAAATATGATAACCATGCAAAAACATGCTTTAAAATGGACATTTGGTTGGAAACCATGCATCATGTCTTTTTAGAGAACTCCACGAACATTTTATACAATAAGTACAATATAGTTCACATACATCATAATATGCACATATACCTTTCACAACAACACATAAAGCCATTTATCACATTTGAGGCACATCCAATACCTACAATACATTACCTTTCCTTTTTACCTTAACTACTTACCTCAAGCAACCCTTAAGTAATACTTAGTATAATGTATGAATAGTGTCTCATTCCACCATTCATACCAAAGTATCACCTTAAGGTCACCAAGAGTGATCTTTCATACAACGTTTATCAATCCAACCACATACCTTCATAAAGACATAAGCACATCATAACACATAACCTTCACATAAGAACCATTACCTAAGACAACCCCAAGTCACACTAGTGCAATGTGCAAGTAACATCCCATAATACTATTCATACCAAGTGCTCTTACAAAGTCACCCTAGACTAGTCACATCTCATTCAACAAGTCACAACATATTCATTTAACATTAGGTATAAGATCAACATACTTCATTAACGTTATATAAGAACTCATTCATTCATTACATCTTAACCATAACTCATTTAGCCTTTATGCACATTCCATGAACAATATACAAGTCTATACCATAAGTAACACCATGTTAAAACCACAATCAACATTATATTTAGATTTCATTTCGTCAATACATCTCAAGACCTTACTCATAACTCCAATCCAAGTCTACTAGTGCAATGTGTATTTGAAGTCCCATAACCCCACACATACCAAGCAAACCAACGAGGAGGTCACAAACATTGTGATGTACCTTATACATCATCATAACAAGTATATCCAATAACATGTAAGACCAACATCATGTATACCCAATGAAACTAACATCATGCATATTATTTATAACAAGTCTATTAACATGATAATGTCATTAATAAAACATATGTATACATAAAGAACCCACCCTAGAACTCCACTCAAGATCCACTTGTGCTATGTTTAGGTAAAGTCCCATACCCTTACCTACACTAAGTAACATCTCTTAAGTAGTCCTAGTTAGTGTTCATCTTCTTACTTTCATTTATTCATTTTAACATTCGGAAAATTTCGCCATAACCGACATAGACCATGTAAGATACATAGAATCCGGTGCCATCCCCTCACATCCAAAGTAAGGTGTCCTACTTGCCAAGGTAGGGCATAAACATTCATATAGTATATAGGTGGATTCACTACCTAAGGTTACTATGGGGGCACACAGTTAAGGAACTAGGAGGTTGTTACTAGAAACCCTCTTTATGCTAATTCGCATTGTAGTTTCCACCTCATGAGTGAACATAGTGTGAACCTCCATTCCTTTGTGAATAAACACCTCTTATTGTCAAGTTCACTCGGTACTAAGCTAAATTTCTCTTTTAAATGTTTTTAAGTCTTTCTTAAACATTAATTCATAAGATAGGTCTTAGGGGATTAACCCCTCATATAACATGTACATAGCTCATAGGTTATATGATGAGAATGTCCTTTCATAAAGACCAACATCATGTGAAAAAGTCCTTTTACATAATCATAACATTCATAACATAGTCTAGTTTAGAGTACAATTGAGGAAACCTTTCAAGAGACTCACATTCACTAGATTATCATTAATCTTATTCATTCATACATTCATGTGTGTGTACATATGTGAGGAATCCTTTAACATAAACACCCTTAGACAACACATGTTCATACCTTTCTAGTCATATACTTTTCATGCATAATAATACGTAAAGGTGCACATGAGAATTATCCTATCAATCAATACCCGAAACATATCCTACTCATAGCTATGCATGGGGTGTGTGTACTTATTGGTCCTCATAATGACATAATTGCAATAGTATTGTTATTGAGGGAACTTTCCTTCAAGGGATCACAAAACATTTACAATATCCCCAAATCATGAACAATTCACATAATAAGCCTTTAGGGATTCTACACCACACACCCACCCTTCATCATAAGAGACATAACCACATTCAACATTTGGATAGATAACTCCTACCATGTATAAGGTCACACACTCATATTGGGGTCATGTAGGTAGGGTTCATTCCATAACAGTATACATCACAATCAAGCATGTAGACCATACCTTACCCTAACATTCTCCTTCACATTATAATTCACATTATCAACACACTTTAAACATCATGCTAGCATTGAGGATTTCACGAATAACCTTCATGGCCCAACTTCATAGACATATGCTTCATAATAACAATTCAGTTTACATCTGCTGCCCTCAAGGACATGATCACAACATGTATAGATAGACAAGAAGTAAACACTTCCACCATAAGTGGATCAAACCATACAAGATCAATTCCAATGCTATAGACAAGAAGTTAGGTCAACTTACCAATTCTCCAAGCCATGATCATCATAGGTAAATTCTCAACAATTCATAATCAATAGCTAAAGCTAACAATAGTTTTCAATAAGACATCACAATCTAGGCTTAATTCAATTAACATACAATCAAAATCACAAAACCCACTTCATAGGCTAAATTGAGAGTTTAGGAGAATCATGGGTTCTTCAAGGAATTTCATTGAAATCATATTAAATAATCGATCAAACATTAATTCATCATTACAATGACTTTGAAAACACTTTGACAATGAACTCATGTTTAGATTGGAAATTGGGAAATTGATCACTGAAACTCTTTGGAAAACCTTTGATAGATTTTCTTGAATGAGAGGTTATTCAAGAGTCAAGAGTTACCATAACTTATTGATATAATACCCACAAAAATTGAAGAAGAACAGTTGAAAACCCATTTCTTAGCTTGAGCTTGGCCTCCAATGGAGTTCTAGAGAGAATCTATTTGGGAGGGAAGGGTTTAATTTTGAAGAATGAATTCTAATTTGGGGTTTCAATGTTTTAACTAACTTAAAATACCCTAAAATAGGTAAAATAAACATCCACCATTTAATTAGAACGTGGGGTAAATTTACCTATTCACCCCTTAAGTGGCCAAACATTTGATAGTGTTGCAAGTGACCATTGACGGCCACCATCCACGGACCGTAGATGGGTTGACGGCCTATCTTGGTCATTCATGGAATGTGAGTGAGGCTCCCCAAGTTTGGGGTAATCTCCCTCGACTAAGTGTGGATCCAGTCCCATTCCTACGGGGCGTCAATCACTTGACGGGATGTCGATTAGGGCGTAGGTCAAGGATGTCTTGACAACTTTTTGGCCAATGTTTGGGTCCTCCTAAAGGACCCCTAGGGTGTTTCTTGGGGAGTCATACCCGGACTTTTCGACCTTAAACACGACCATCTAGATGTCAGGGTCATCTCCACTAATTTTAGACTCCAAACGACACAACAAAACAAGGCAAACATACTAAAACACACTAGCACACAAAAGACTAGTTTCCAGACATCTTGGTCATCCCTTGACGTTTGAGCTCAAACTCTTTAAACCAACTATCAAAGGCAGTTTCTCACCTTATTAACAAGTTATTAACTCATACAACTAATGTGAGGCTCTAGTTTATCCTATTTCATTTTGAGGGTCCTCACATAAATTTTCAACTTCATTCATATATCATTTAAAGAACTCAAGTGCTTCAGATTTATGAGAAATAAAATAGACATAACCAAAGCGCGTGAAATCATCAATAAATGTAATAAAGTATGTATCACCAGACGTTGCCTTCACATTCATTGGACCACAAATATCAGGATGAATTAATTGAAGTGGGAACTTAGCTCTTTTAGCCTTCCCAGATGTTTTATACGTATTCTTACCAGCAACATAATTTTCACAAGTTTGCCTATCAATTTTGGTGAAAGAACCTAAATGTCCTTCTTTTTCTAACCTATTCATTCGATCTTGTCCTATGTGAACTAATCTTCCATGCGATGTAAAAACATCAATATCATTTTTACTTGAATAACATGTCATTACACAACGATTAAGATAATAGTCATATGTTGAAGTATTACAATCTAATACAATAAAATGGTCATGACAAAGTACAAAACCCTATAAAATATTATCTAGAGTTATCCTAAAATCATTACGACTAAAAACCAAATCAAAACCAATGTCTAAAAGAGTAGACACAAATATTAAGCTTCGTAAAATCAATGTTGCATATAGGACGTCATGCAACATCAAAGAACAACCACCACACAAGTCTAGATTGCAAGTGCCTATCCCTTTGACTTCTAGTTTCGCATAATTTCCCACGTAGATCCACCTTGATTTAGATGAAACTCGATGAAACTCCACTCGATCTTGACTCACGTGGTCGGTGCATCCTGAGTCTGCAATCCACATAGGGTAATATTGAGTTAGTAAAAAAGTAGTAGAAACATATGTTGGACTTAGAGATGCGTTTATAAATGCTACCTTCTTAGGCTAAGTACATTCACGACCAAAATTCCTCAACATTTGCAATTGTATCACTTCATTTTTCTCTTTTATCTCTCATTGAAAAAACATTTTTCTTTCTTGAAATTTGGCAAGTGTCTTTGTCTTTTCCATATCCTTTTCCAATTTTTCATGCGCTTGAAGCCTGAAGATTTTGTACCACTTGACTCTTCCACAATGGCATTAGAAGTAGCTTTACCAGCACCAAGACGCTCATTTTCGAGTTCAACATGGCGTGCAACATTAGAAAAGTTTTGATGCTATCATTATGGGTCAAGTTAACCATCAAATGTTCCCAATTAATAGAAAGAAATTGAATCACTGCATTATTTTATTGCTTATCTGGAAGAACATGGACAAAACTCTTGAGTTGAGCTATCATATTTGACATCACCCTAAGATGTAGTTTGATATTATGATCATGACGCTTTTTGTAAGTTTCAAATTTGATAGTCTGTCTGCGACGGGTTACACACGTACCCCTATACATTTCTCGCAGATGTGCCCACATAGCATGAATAGTTGAGAATTTCTCACATTCATTATGAGGTCATCAACCATAAAAATAACTATTATTCCACGTGAACTGAAAAAAACTTTTTTTCCAAGCTTTGTAAGCTTCAAGATACATTCTGTGTTGTGCAAAATTACTATCTTCTGGTTGATTCAAAACATGGTTTATACATTCCAAAGCACTTCTCTCTTTCCATTCATATCATATTTTACAACTCTAGACATCGTAATTGTCTCCGCTAAGTTTTTTCACCTTTGTTTAAGTCATATGAGATATAATCAGGCAAGAATTTTTAATCAATTATGCATGTGACATACAAATTAAAGTAAATTAATTCTCATAAAGGTTTCATATCTAACGTAAAATTGAAAAGACACGTAAGCATCCAATCATCATGTACAAAATAAATATTTAACCATAATTTGAAACTAGCTTCCTAATGTGTATACTAATACAATGAAGACTTTTAATAACAATGATTTTATGTTTAAAAACATAAATTGAATAAAAACTACATAGTTCGTATATTTAAAAGCAAATAAGCAACAACAAATTACTTATCTCTTAGAGATTAAAAATCCTCCCACAAGTCTTCAAGACAACAATATATATCCTAAAAGGCTGATTGAGCCAAATGACATAATAAATATCGGTTAGTCTACTACCCCAAGGTTCACGGAGAGCGTATGCTAAATAAGCTAAGGCTCTCCAATTGGAAATTTCCTTATAATCAGCCGATTCAGCCAACTTGTTTCAAATAAATGAATAAAATCATGTGCTAAAATATTAGGGGACATTGATGAAAAGTCTTACGTGTTAGGTATTTGAAGTTTTGATATAAGCATGGACACTTGAACGCAAAACGGGAACAAAAAGGATGAAAATAGCTGAAGTTAAAGTCTGACTTCGCTAAGTATACTTAGAGATCATACGAAAGGATGCATTTCGCCCTTTGTTCCATCAAGCAAAGCCTTGAAGGAAGTGGATCAAAAGGCAATGAAAATGAGCAGTTGGCGCTTCGTCGAGTAGTTCAGTGAAGTAGAATTATTCCGCCCAATGATCCAGAACTCACAGACGCTGAAGGCAGAGTACAAGTATCGATGAACTAGAAGAAGGGTGAATCGCCAAACTACTCGGCAATCTACTACTAACTTCGTCGAATGGATTCACAGTACTAAATCTGAAAGCTATGAATACTAGTTGTAGGTGATATTTTTAAGAGTCCTAACATTGTTATTATTTTTCACTTTCGAACTCTAGTTTTGGGTATTTATTTCTCTCAAGTTTGGAAAGGGTTTTGTGGGAGACTTGAAGAAACGAGTTCTTCTTCATCAAATTGGAAGTTAGTCTTATCCATTCTTCTTCCTTTGCTCATATTAAGGTCTAATTTCTTATACCCATTTAATTTCTTTATTATTTAGGTGTATTTTGTTATTGCTTGATGTGTGGCTAAAACCCCCATTCTTGGGATGTGATTTAGTAAATATGTGTTGATATTATTGTTGGGTCTTTCTTGCTGATAGGTTATATGCATTTTAATGATGATTTCACCTAGTTGTTGTGGTTTAAGTTAATGAGTTTGTAGTTGCAAATACAAAAACAACATGTGTTTTCAACTTGCTCAAGAGAGAGGTCGCAAAACCAAGACTGCTAGACTGATGACCTAAGGAGTGGGACGACATGAGGTTCAGCCCGAGAGGGTCAATCCTAGTCCTATATCCTAGATCTCATCATCGAAAGAGCGGGTGTGGGTAAGGCGTAGGATGATCTTCATTTGACGAGTGGGTGTTCGAGAGGAACCCATTCGATTTGGGATAAGTTGCCCAAGAGGGAATTTACTCTCACCTAAAACTTAGCCTAGTCATCATTATCTTGTAAATTTTCTATCGAAAGCATGTACCCAATGGTTTACTTTAATATAAATTGCGGTCACACCCCAAGAACATCTCCCCATACTGATTCCCCTTTGCTATTTTTGTTGTCTTTACTACTTGTGACAAACACTTAATTTTATATTTGACACTTTGGTGTCACAAACTAAATTTACTTTGATTTTATTCGATAATTTCTCAAACTATTAGTAACTAGAATTGATATTCTAGTCTAGCTACAATTTTCACTACCTCTCCCTTGGGACACGATCCCAACCCTTGGTTGTGTTACTATACTTGCTTCGACTTGTAGACACTCAAATTGTAGGTTATGTCATGAATAACGATCACAGAAAAAGCAACAGACATCTTCACAGACTCAAACTCTTTAAATTTTTTCTCTTTTTCCCTTGTAATGGCCCGTTCATTCCTTAACAGATTTTTTGTTGCCTTTGGGACACCAATCTATACGATTTCGTTCCTTCAAACACATGTCCTACGACAACTTGATCTTCTACCTTGTCTATTTGCTCGACTTTGAGAACTCCCACTTGGAGTAATTTGAGCAAATTCTCGTTCAGCCATATTTGAAATAAGAGCACAACGAAAATATGGTTAATACCATTTAATGTGACAATATATGTCACAAATTTCTCATATAAAATAAGGAATTGTTTAAGAAACATAAGGACTAAGTGAATTTTACAAGACCAATTTTAATAAACTTAATTAAAATCATAACCTAGTCAAAACAAGGTGGTAACTGTTCTTTATTTAATAAAGAAGTTAACTCATGGTCTTAGAAAATTTCTTAAGTTAACCACAAACTGATTTGACCACTTGAGGAAAAAACATATGCTAAAGTAAATAAAATAAATACTTTATCAACATAAAAAAAAATTACTCAACTTGTCTGTTTTTCATCAAAAATAATAGTTCTTTAATATTGCAAAGAAAAAAAAGTACAAAAACTTGATTAAAAATGAGCACTCTTTATAAAAAAAAAAATTAGTTTTTTATTGATCCTTAACAGAAAAAGTATAAAAAAAAAAAAAAAAAAAACTAAAGTGCACACTTTTCTATACTTCCTTTTCTTTCTTTCTTTTTTTCTTAAATAAAAAAATGTGACCCTTATAACTTTTTTTTTTATATATCTTTCCTTTGACAAAAAATAAAGTGTCATTGACACACATTTCTTTCTGTACTACAAAGAAACACAATAATTAAGTGTCGTTGGTACACGATTCTCTACTTCAAAGAAACACAAAAATAAAGTGTCATTGGCACATGATTCTGTACTTTAAAGGTCTCTTCTCATTTTTTTTTTACCAAAATAATCAACCTTCTCAATCTACATCAAACTTTAATTCTATTTCTTTGCTTCTTCCTTTATTTCCATCGAAAAGCGAGAAACAAATTGAAAAAAGTCTAAAAAAAACCTTGAAAGAACTGAAAGGAAAAAAAAATACACATGTCAGTAAATATTTTCTCTTTTTTCTGTTCTTATTGGAATATCTAGTAACTAAAAAAATTCATTCATGGAAGAAAAAAATAGATTCACAATGGTTTCAAATTTCTGGATTCATTCAACCAAACAATATCAATCAGTATGCACACATGGGAAATTGATCTTAGCTCTGATATCAATGTTAAATTTTTGTAACAAGAACGAGAATGTGTACCTGTTAACAATAGGAGATTAATAATTGAATCTTGTGAAAGAGTTCCTCCAAGGGAATCAAAGTTTATGATTCACAAACTAAATCTCTAATTATTTGTTGATGTTCAAAAAAAAGAAAGAAATTTACTTTATCTTTCTTTTCTGTTCTTTTCTTCACTCTTCTGAAGCGTCAAAGAAAAAACATAATTTAAAAGGAGAACATGTTAATGTTGGGACAATTATGTAACTTTTCCCACATATTTTTAAATTATTGTTTATCTTTTTCTTTTTTATTCAAAAGAAAAGAAATCTTGAGTCGAATTGGTTCAAATCGGGACAGGTCGGCCCACATGGGCAACCCGCAACCCAAAACTAACAATGATAAGAAGAAAATAGGACAAAAACCTAGAGAAGCTCACCGGGAAGGGGAGAAATTGTAGAGGAGAAACAAGTTTGAAGTGCCTTGGAAAAACGTTGTTTGTAGGGAAAAAAAGCATATACACGTGTTAAACAAATAGGTCCAAAAAAAAGTAAGCAACAACCAATGAAATAGGTACACATTTATAGTACCACTCAGATTGCTTTGTGTTACAATACTTAATTGTAGTTTTAGGCCCAAGTGTTGGCTAATAAATAAGGGAAATTTGTTTAAGGAACGAAATATGATGGATCAAACACCATAACACTATTAAATTAAGATATCGAATTTGACTCATGATACACTATGTTGATAAAATGTTCGGTTCATGTCCCACTAAATATGTCAATAAATTTATTTTAAATAAAAAAGGTGCTTGATTCGAATCCTAATGCAATATATTGATGATATAATAATGATTGAGCAAATTAATATGTTCTTGACGAAAAATTATGGAACATGTGATTTTGCTCCATTCTCTAAAATGAATGTGCTGGCAGTATATAGTTAAGTCTAAAAGATGACAAATCCACTATTGTAATTTTGTAAATGAATGTGGGTATGACAAATGAGAAAATAATAATAGTCATCATTGAGGTAAAACTAAAGAACACTTTCTCCAAAGAATCATTTACAATGTGAAGATGATTTTTGTCATCAAGTTGATATGAAAAGATATTGGGTACAGGTTGATGAGCTATTCATCTTAATAAATCGATAAATCCCTCCATCTAAAGAAATGAAATGAAGTGGTGGTACACTTGACCTTCAAAAGTGATGTTGAGCTTGTCACGCCCCAAACTCAAGGGTCGAAATGGCACCTAATGCCAAAACTTGGGTCTGAGCCGACCCTGCTTAGCAATTTTGTAGTGTCACGGAGAAGCCACACATAGTTAAGAAAGCAAACAGGTATATCTTAGCTTAAAAATATGCCCTTGGCCGACAAGGCCCCTGTCAACAACCCTATAAAGAATATAACTACTCCCACAATTCATATAGAAAACCATCTACCACATAAATCATGTTTTTGCCATCGAGGCCATCATAATATCTAGGAAAATGTAAACCCTATATGGGTTCTCAAAGATGTCATTATATCTATATAGAAATGAAGAAATACTATGTATTAAGACAATAAAACAAACCATCACCAAACATCGGCAAATCAATAACAAGGCCAACATGGATAATAACGTGGCTATACAACCCGACACACTAGTATGCAAGCTACTAAGAGTAGTAAAGCTTGGTCGAGACAAGGCCCCGACATACCCAAAAACTATATACAACAAAATCCAACAAACCTTCGAACTTTGGCAGCTCCGGATGAAAGGGGATAGCCAACCTACAGGAACTCAACCGTGTTGTTGGGAAGGACCATCAAGTCGTTTATTGGGACCTGCAAGCATGAATGCAGCGCCCCGAGGCAATATGAGTCAGTACAAAATAATGTACAAAATATGAAAGACGATAGACTAAATGAGCAAGTATCATAATATACCAAAAGCAACAGGGTAAGGAAATCAAAATTAAGCTAAGCATGCTAACCTACTACTGAATCTAAACATACAAAAAATGATCAAACAAGCACCTAACCAAGCCCCCATAAGCTCGACAGGTACAAACAACATACAACCTACCTAGGCCCATAAGGTGAGAAGGTGCCAAATCAATTTACATACCTCTATATATAGCCTCTTCTCTTTGTAAGAAGTCACATAGCCCTTTTAGGCAACGATATAGCCCCATAGTCAACGAATAGACCTCTTAGGCAACAGCATAGATCTGTAGGCTGCACATAGCCCTATTTTGCATCAACATAGACCCATAGGCAACACATGCATAGCCCTCTTTGGCATTAAAATAGCACCGTAGAAAACACATAGCCCTCTTTGTCAAGCACCGTAGGAAAAACATAGACCTCTTAGGCAATAACATAGTCCTCTTAGCCAACATCATAGCCCCCATAGGCAGTTCATAGCTCAGCAGCTAACCACAATATCCCCAAGTGTAATAACAAACATTTTAATTGGCTAAAGGCGAGTAATTTAGCTATATATATATATATATATATATTCTACTGGTCGTTCCTAACAGATTATGAGACCTTAAAATGAGGGTTTATAACCACTCAAATTAGCCTACCACTCTCAATTATATCTACAATATCACCAACATTAACACCCCTATTATATCACTCCCAAGCTTTAAGGAAACACGCCGAACAAAGGGAATAGCCTTAAAATACCTTTTCTTTTATGGTTTATGATGAATAATACCTCTATACGCACCAATACAACACTAAAAAAGGTAAACTCAATCAATAATTAAGGACAAGAATTACTACGACGACAATCGATACAGATTCCTACCGTAAATTATTATCCGAGACCTAAGGTATCCATAAACTGATAAAATATGGTTCCTACCTTTCTTTAAACGTCAAGAACACCTAAATAAACTCAAACCATTGAAAAACCCATGTTGCCACATCCTGCACGGAGCTACACCGTACAATTCACCATGAAAACTATACAAAAATAACGAGTTCACGACGTATGGTACTTCTCAATAAAGAGCAAAGAAGATATCATGAACAAACAAGGATGATTTGAGGAGAAATTTTCTGATTTTTCTTGTTTTTTTACGAGCTTGAATGAAAAATAATCAGGAAGATGCTACCTTATAAGGTTCCACCGACCTAGGGGATTCACTAGCCGCCTCTATTGTGCAGTCGGTAAGAAAATGTCAATATCTCTCCATTCTGATGTCTTATGAATGAACAGTTTGATGTATTAGAAACTAGACTCGTAGATATTCGATTTGATATATTTTGGGCCCTCTATCTCTTCTTATATTGGATAAAACCTCCAAGACATTTGCACTAAATTTCAGAGATATGGAGCTTGCAATAACTTTCGCCAACTTTTATTACGAAACTCACTAAATTTCAAAAATTAAAATGTGACTCTTGAGGACTTAAAATATGACTCAGAACATTAGCTATATATTAATCACTCCTCGTCTTGCCATGAAGATACGAGTTAAGTCAGAGTTCCGAAAAGTCAAAGTGGTACATAGATGTGTTATATGAATATGACAAATGTCAACATATGACCAAAAACTTATAATGAAAAATTATGAAGCATGTATATATGATCATATTCAATTCCTTGAGGAGAATGTGACATGCGATAAGTGTCATCAATCCTCGACCATTCTTAAAAATGGAAGTGTTTGGAGAAGAAGAAAATTATGAATGCAGACATACTCATAAATGATTTAATAAATACCACAACTCAGCCCTGTGGGAGGTTAGAGAGAAATAAAAAAAAATTATCTTAATATAAGTGGTCATTGGTCAAGTTCTTTTAGTACATTACAAATATTGTGGTATGTTTTTTTATTATAAACTAACAAAAGGACAAAAGAAACAAAATAATGTTTGCATGTAAAATTATTGCCATGACCAAAAATGAAAATTATTGGTTTCACAAATTATTCATTGATTATATATTTATATACATCAAAATATTTTGCCGAATATTAAAAAAAAATTAAAAGAGGTAAAGGGATACTAATGGTAAAAGTAAATCAAGTAATAAGTTTAACCTCTAATATTTTGACTATAACAATGATGATATAAATTTCTCCTTGAGCAAATTATACTACACGAAGAATGTTATGAAATATGTGATAGTATATAATGTTAATTGTGAGTTTTGATGAGATAATTTGTTATTATCGTAAGAAAATAAAATTGCTTATGATATTAAAATTATAACAAGTGTCAAAAGAAAATTTTTAAATTTTGAAGGAATAGTCTTTTTTTTTTGTTGTTTGAGATTACAAAACATGAGAAGATTTAAGATCTTTATATCACTACAATCAATGTAGGTTATAAATATATATGTGAACGATTACCCATTGTTCATATTGTTTGTGGTACATAAATATGAGCATGATGATGAAATCACTTGCATAAGTAAACTAGAAATTTACTGAAATAAATATCACTTGGCATGGTTGGTTGATCATTCCAGTTTAAATATGACGTGAAAGTAATTAAGAATTCATGTGGTTATATATTGAAGAAATAATAAATTCTTCAAGAATTCTCTTGTGTTATTTGTTCTCATGATAAAATTATCATTGTACCAGATAAGGTTAGGATTGTTTCCCCTGAATTTTTGAAATGTATAAAAAGGGGAATATGACCCATTCATCCGTTATGTGGACCATTTACTATTTATGATTTTACTACATGTATCTACGTTATAGTCACATCTGCTTGTTACCAAGAAAGAGTAGGAGCGAAGGGAAAGAAACGAGGATACCGGGACATCATATCCGCTTTGACTTCCCAAGTAGCACTCTCAACTAATTGATTCCTCAAAAGAATCTCCAAGGAAGCAACTTCTTTGTTTCGCAACTTCTGGACATGTCGATCTAAAATCTCAGTCGGAACCTCTTCATAAGAAAGATTTTCTTTAACTCTCAAATCTTCCAAAGGTGCAATGCTTATCGAATCTCCAACACTCGTATTCAACAAAGCGATATGAAATTAAATACCTGATGTACCGATACTAATACATTAGGTAACTCTAACTCATAAGCAACCTTGCTAATATGCATAAAAACATGATATGAGCCCACATAGCGAGGACTAAGCTTTCCTTTCTTTCCAAACCTCATCTCACCCTTCATTGTTTAGATTTTCTAGTATACCCGATCATCAACATTAAATTCAAGTTCTCTTCTTCAAACACCGGCATAAGACTTCTATTGGCTTTCAGTCGTTTTCAATATTTCGCGAATAAGTCGAACCTTTTCCATAGCCTCATGCATCAACTCGGACCCTATCAAAGCAACCTCACCATCTTCAAGTTAACCAATAAGAGACCTACGCCTCCTACCATAAAGAGTCTCAAACTGTGCAAAATATCATGTCACCGTATTGGTATGGTATATCATATCATACCCACCCTTAGATTTAGATATATGTTTTTAATTAAAATAATGTACTAATATATCTGATGAAAATCGTTAAGTTCCACAAACCTAAAGTCATTTCAAATTTTCAATTAGAGGGTTGATCTTTTACAATCTATAACCAAGAAAATTCTTATATTTGGGCATCTTGAATCGCATTCACTATTTTACCCTCCACAAATAAAGTTTTTTATATTTAAGGAAAATCGATTCTCTATTTTAATCTCTAAAAAAATATTTGCTCTCTCTCCTTAATATTACATTATTATTTCTATTTCATAATATAAATTATTTTTTATTCAAATAATCACCCTATATAATCTTCATGTAATATGTTGTTTTATTTCAATTTTTTTATTTAATATAAAATATATTTTATTTTAAATTTCTAAATAACATCATTAGAAGAAAATATTTTATATTATACATATTAATGGACAATTCAAATAAAAGTGAAATACAATAACATAAATATGATATAAATATTCAATTTTCAAGATTATTTTGCAGTTATCACGAATGCTCCATTAATGCGAGTTCAAAATAAGTATTTCTTTGGATCATACACTATTTTCTTTTCAAATATTGGTGAATCTGGAAACGGACTGCTAGATTACAAAGTTATTGTTGTAATTTTTAAAATTATTATGTTATGTATTGTATTGTTGTCTTGTATTTAAATTATTATGTTATATATTTATGAAAATTTTTCATCTTATCATTAAATTTTGTGCATTCTTCATAGTGAAAAATAAGAATAGTTTTAATTATATATTTAAAGTTAGAATTTTTTTTTGAAAATATTATTAATTCGGGATGAAAGTAGTATATTTAAATAATTCTTTAAAAGAAATGTCATATTACATTAAAAATAATTAACAATATTAGATATTTAATCTATGGTCTTATAATATAGTATAAATAATTAAAAAGTGAAATAGAGAGAGGAATTACAAGATCTGGAAGAGGAATTGCTGGACCTTGCTTTCCTTTGGGATCCCAATCAACCATATTACTCTTAACCTTCATATACTAATTACTAAACTACAAAATCCAAATCAGGCAACTCAACAATACACTTCTCATAGTAAGAACAAATAAAGCAATATGTGTCTATGGTTACTCCACGAAGAGAAGAACACTTCAAATTAATGAATGTCATGGTATGGTATCATTTTTTATACTCATCATCCAACACAGGATTGATACTATAAAACCAATTGCTTTGTGAATAACATATACATAGTCATAGTCAGTGGCGGACTAAGGATTCTCATTAAAGGGTGTCAATGGTTATAGTAAGAAAAATAAAATTCATGAGGACAAAAAGGCAGAACTTTAGCAATCCCTACACTAAACTTTTCACTTATGCCAAAAGGTGTCAATACTTATTCCACCATTTATGTCATAGCGATGGATAAGTTATCTCATATACATGGTGGTATAAATTATCCAGGATAGCTAATCCCAAAATAACTAATCCTGGGATAATTTGTTCCCAACCAAACGATCCCTATGGAGTCAATTGGTGTGAGGTATAAGGTATAATCATCCCTAAGAGTAGATGCAGGATTATTCTATGTTGTATTTGGTTGGAGGTACTAGGCAGTCCTAGGATTATTTATCCCACCATGTTACTTTTTTGTAAATTATATCATATAAATGATGAAATAGTTTATCGTTAAGATTAAATAGATAAACAAATATCATTGATTGGTGATAGTAAAAGAGCAGTGAAGTGTTACAAATATGAAGTATTGAAAATCTGATGTATGATGGTTGATGAGTTAACATCCGGGATACAGATCAATAATATTACCGCCTAAAAGCAAGACCACCAAGGAGGTTGTAGCGAAGAGATTTGGCTTGAGTAATAGCACATAGTCACCTGTTGTTAAACTTCTCAGCATACAATACATTATCTTGACTAGTATAACAGTATATAGCGTGAGATTTGGGAACCCATACTTGGCAAAAGGGTATGGTGGATCTTGTACTTGTATGAGTATGTATTGTGAATCATTCTACTTATTTGGTTGTCAATTGAACTGTTAAACTCCATAAAACACAATTTAACAAACCCCTCTAACCATCGACAAGACTTATGTGGCATTTCGATGTCTGAGTTGGAAAAAGTGTGTAACTACATGCCTATTAAGGTGAGTGAGGAGAATTTTTACTTAAAAAAATATTAAAAAATATTTAAGAAATAAATTTTTTAAACCATTAGTTTAAAAAAACCCTTCTCCTTCACCCATTACACCTCCTTTTTTCAGCCATATCCATCCCTTGCCCAATCCTTTTTTTCTTTATTATCCACAATCTATTTTCATCTATTTTGATTATATTGGACATCTCCTAGAGTACACTTATTCACCGACAGAGAGAGAGAGCGGCGTTGGTGGTTCTCACCCGACACCATTGATATGCAATGAGGTGTGAGAGAGAGGCACGACTGGACTGTAGAGAGGAAAATAAGATGGGTGAGGGTGCGAGGATCTAATCATGGAAGCAAAAAATGGTGATGGTGTGCAGTGGAGATGAAGGCACAAATGGCGATTGTGTTCGGCTAGATCTGGTATGGTGGAATAGGTTGTTTGTTTTGTGGAGGTTAGATAAGGAAAGCGAAATGGTGATGATGTGTGGCGGAGATGAAGTGTCACGACCAAGACCGTCGTGATTGACACCCACACTAACCCACAGTGAGAGAACCACTATTACAACCCAAACAAGCAACTAAACCAAAACTAAGGCATTAAACTAAAAGAAAATGAAGCTCCCATAAACTTCAACAAGATTCTTCAAGAACTAAACTAAACAATGCAGAAGAAAGTAACACATAAAATCTGAAAGTCAATGTACCAAAACATCTAAAGTTCCACACGTCTAAACAAGAAGGGCTGCAACCTCAATTTAATGAACTAAACAACTAACTAAAGCAAATGTTTAAGTCCAAAAACAGTGGACATAGACGAAAGAGAATTCTGTGGAAGCCCGAAAAATTCTAGCTCACACTTGAATTCGAAGTTGATGATCACAGATCTTAAGTGAGGTCTGTCAATAGCCGTCGGAATATGCCTTGTAATCAACAAAAATAAGAGCAAGTCAGTATTAGTACACAACCACTATGTACTTGTAGGATCACGCGGCTATCCCACTAGGTGCAACATAAACAAGCTAACACAACAATGTAACCATGCAATATATCGAACATATACAATATTGAATATCACGTGCTTCAATAATACACATTTACCACAAGTAGTTGGTCCTCTCATGGAACCCAAATTCAAACTGTTAGTGCACCGGAACGCGGTACCTGGTCTCGTAGTTATGTCGAAATGTGTCAATCTGATCAAAGTTAGTTATGCCAAAATATAGAAAATCTGATACATCAATACAATACAATCACAATCACAAGTATACTTTCAAATCATACAATCAAGAAATGATTCATGACATATAATCATTAGTCTATCTCATTTACAACAAGTGTGAATCAACAATGCAACATTCACATACACACATGCATCATAATGAAGCAATAACAAGAATATACTCACAAAATTATAGAATCACAACCATCACCTACCTCGAAACAAGCTTGAAACCTAAGAATATTGATCTTTCCCTTTCCTGATTCGTTTTGTTTGTTCTTGGTCTACAAACAATCATAATAATACGGGAATCAATAAACAATCGCTAATTACCCAAAACTATAACAGTTCTATGAACCCTAAATCATACCCATGATCCCAAATATCCAATTTAGGGTTCTTTCCACCATAGAATCTATATTGAAACCCTCCCCCGTTAATACTAACCCATTATATTAAGTTCTACGAATCAAAAAATGGATTCAGGGAGTGAAACACTTATGTTTAGCCTCAAGAATGGTGAAAATGAGTAGGAGTGTCTTGGGGTTCGTTCCTTAGCTCAAAAAGTCTAAAAGTGCATAATACGGTCGTTTAGGGGTTTATTAATGACCTTAAATCGCATCGAGTCTGCCACAATGGTCCTCACCCCGCTGTACCGCCCCATCAGGGCGGCAAAACCCAGCGCCAAAGCGGCATTCTCAAACCAGTGAGCTATTTTAATAATGCAAAGATTACTGTTACACAAAACACCTCTGACCTAGGACGCTCAGAAAATACCCTTTACGTTAAGATCGATTTCTGGAGTTCTACTCGCCCAAATTAAATTCTGTAAAGTCGTACTGATTCTTTGATGAGTTACCTAATTACTTATGCAATCAAAATCATAAATGATTCATCCTATTATTACCAGATCTTTCCACACTTCAAAGACTCCAAATTCATCCAAATCTAGACTAGGTTGGGAAATTTCAAGTTACTACAAAAAAGTTTTCCAATCCCAAATTTTTCCCCTATGGATTTTTTAAAACGATGGATCCTGGTCGTTACAATAGATACCAATTTACCTATTACTTGTCCTCGAGTGACAAACTTAGGAAAAAAATAGGCTAATGAAGGAATGAAGTAGTACTTGAATCGACGAAAAATTAGGGATACTTATCTTGAATGTCCCTCTCGGTTTCCCAAGTGGCTTCTTAATTGGACGATGCTTCCACTAAAATTTCACAGACTTATTCTCCTTGGTCTTCAATTTACGCACATCACGATCAAGAATTTCAATCGATTTCTCTTCATATTGGAGGTCCTTGTTTAGCATAATTGAGTCCCACGTAATAATATAATCCCCCTCACCATGATACTCCTTCAACATGGACACATGAAATACCAAATGAACACCCAATTAATTTGGGGGTAAAGCCAATATATACACTACATGTCCTACATATTCATAGGGACCAATGTATCGCAGACTTAGTTTGCCCATCTTCCCAGATCTCATCACCCCTTTCATGGTTGATACATTAAGAATAACATTTTCACTAGATTTAAACACGATGTCTCTCACCTTATGATCCACATACTTCTTTTGTCTACTCTGGGCTGATAGAAGCTTAGATGGAATACTCCAGACTTTATATTGAATATCCTTCACTAAATCAACCCCCAAAGGTTTCACAACTCCAGCCTCAAAACCATCCTATGGGTGATCTACATCCCCTACTATAGAGTGCCTAAAATGGTGTCATATCTATGCTGGAGTTATAACTAGTATTATAAGAGAATTCACACAAGGGTAAAAATTTATCACCAATGTCCTCCAAAATCAATCACATATGCCCTCAACATGTCTTTTAGCACTTGAATAGTCCTCTCTGACTTGCCGTCTGTCTGTGGATGGAAGGTTGCACTAAAAGTGAGTTGTGTACCCAATTCATCATGTAATTTCCTTCAAAACGTAGAAGTGAATAGGATACCACGATCTAAGATGATAGAAAGGGGTACCCCATGCAACCTTCCTATCTCTTTCACGTACACGTTGGCCAATTGTTCCGCATTATAATCTATTCTTACCGAAATAAAATGCGCTAACTTAGAAAATCTAGCAACCACTACCCAAATAGAACAAAACTTCCCCCAAAGTCTTGGGAAGACCAATCAGAAAGTCCATGGCTATCCTTTCCTACTTCCATTCCAAAATTGGCATTCTTTGAAGCAAATCTACATGCCTTTGATGTTCATACTTCACTTGTTCACAATTTTGACACTTCGACACAAACTTTACTATGTATTTCTTCATGCCCGACAACCAATAAATTCATTTTAGATATCTATATATCTTGGTCACACCTAGATGAATAGAATATCGCAAACCATGAGACTCTAACAAAAACTTCTCAATCAATTCATCTACTCTAGGAACACATTTTCTCCCTCTAAAATTGAGTAAATCATTTGCATCAAGAGTGGTCTCTTGTGCCTTCCAATCACGAACTTAATTCCAAGATCCTCCAAATTTTCATCTTAAATTGTTTGTCCTTGATCTCATCAATGAATGTGGCCTCACTTCAATGCTAGATAACACCCCACCTCTTTATGAGATGCCCAACTGCATAAATTTGGAATCCAAGGTTTGAATTTCTTTTGCCAAAGGTCCCTTGGATGCACTCAAGCAAGCTAAACTACCCATACTTACCACTTTTTGACTTAAAGCGTCTGCCACTACATTAGCCTTACCCGGATGGTATTAAATGATCACATCATAATCTTTTAAGTAACTCTATCCACCTTCGTTGTCTTAAATTCAGATCCTTTTGAGTGAACACATGTTGCAAACTACTGTGATCATAGCACACTTGACACTTGACACCATAGAGGTAATGCCGCCAGATATTAAGAGAAAATACTACCCGTGCCAACTCCAAATAATGCGTTGGATAATTCCTCTCATGCACCTTCAATTGACACGAGGCATAAGTTATAACATTTTTATCCTGAATCAACACAACACCCAAACCAGAATGTGAAGCATCACAATAAATGATAAAGTCTTTACCTCCCACCTGTAACACTCCGAAAAGTCAAGACCTAATATAGAGCCTAACATGAGTGTTTAAAGGTTTAAATACAGTTTTAAGACCTAAAATAATTTATATAAGTCATCCAAGAAGATTTAGAGCAAAGACGTTAAAGAACGTCCATGACGTCCGGAAACTAGCTTAATTGAACTTGTTGACGTCGCTATGTTTGGGGATAGTTTTGGAGGGTCAAATGAAGTCTAAAACTTGTAAAAAGACTTTGGGTAGGTAGAGTGTAGTATAGAGGGATTAAACGTACAAAAATGACACCCTAAAAAACCCCGATTGGAGAACCTCTTCTTGAACTTAGGCTTGTCTCCAAATTGCCCAAGCCATTACAACCCAAGCACAAGCCATCACTACTCAAGCCCAAGCTATGACGGCCCAAGCTAATCGGGAGATGGTACCCCGAGGTAACCAATAAGTTACTACCATGGCCTCCCGTTTGAGGGATTTCACTAGGATGAATCCTCCTTAATTCTATGGGTCCAAAGTTAAGGAAGACCCCAAGAGTTCATAGATGAAATATACAAGATTCTCTATGTTGACTACTAGTGAGAAAGCCGAGTTAGCCACTTACCAACTCAAAGATGTGGCCCAAACTTGGTATGTCCAACGGAGGGATAATAGGCCTTTAAGGGGTGGTTCGGTGACATGGGAGATTTTCAAGAAGGCTTTTCTTGGCCGGTTATTTCCTAGAGAGAAAAGGGAAGACAAAGTGGAAGAATTCATCAACCTTCATCAAGGAGGTATGAGTATACTTGAATACTCTTTCAAATTCACTAAATTGTCAAGATATGCTCCTTCTTTGGTTTCTGACCCTAGAGATGAAATGAGCCGCTTTGTGACGGGAGTGTCGGATGACTTAAAAGAAGGATGTCGTTCGGCTATGCTACATGATAATATGAACATTTCTCATCTCATGTTTTATTCTCAACAAGTGGAAGAGTAGGGTGAAGAGGAAGAGTAGAGATGCCAATAGGGCAAGGTCTTTTGATGGTGGTTCTTCAAAGGGTAGGCTTGATATCCAAGACAAGCCTAAGTTCAAGAAGAGGTTCCCCAATCAAGTTCCTTCTAAGTTCCCTAAGACTCGTGATGATAAGGTGCCTAAACCTAAGTCCCAAAAGGTAAAGAGTGGAAACTCGCCTAATGAGTAGCCTACTTGTACCAAGTGTGGGAAAAGTCACTTTGATGAATGCTTAGTTGGAACGGGCAATTGTTTTAGTTGTGGAAAAAGAGGTCACAAGTTGATAGATTGCCCTAATTTTAAGGGACAATTTAACGGGAGTGAACAAGTAAGTGGTTCAAATGATGATTCTCCGAAGAAGAATCGCTTATGTGCTCTCCGCTCTAGGGGTAAGCAAGAGAATTCTCCTAATGTGGTGACCGGTATGTTGAAAGTCTTTTCTATTGATGTATATGTTTTACTTGATCCAGTTGCTACTTTGTCATTTGTTACTCCTCTAGTAGCTAAAAAGTTTGACATTTTGTCCGATATCTTGAATGAACCTTTTATGCTGAGTACCCCAGTGGGTGAGTCGGTTGTTGCTAAAAGAGTATATAGAAATTGTCCTATAATGTTGCCCAATAGAGTTACTCATGTGGAGCTAGTTGAACTTGATATGGTCGATTTTGACGTGATATTGGGTATGGATTGGTTGCGTGGTTGCTTTGCTACTATTGATTGTAGAACAAGGGTGGTGAAGTTTAACTTTCCAAATGAACCGGTTTTAGAGTGGAAGGGGGGAAATTCTATTCCTAGAGGTCGTATCATTTCTTGTTTGAAAGATTGTAGAATGATCTCTAAATGGTGTTTGTACCATATAGTAAGAGTCCAAGATTTTGACTCCAAAATTCCTCCAATTGAGTCGGTCCCTGTAGTGAGGGAATTTCCGATGGTCTTTCCTAATGATCTTCCCGGTATTCCTCCTGAACGAGAAATTGATTTTTGTATCGACTTGCTACAGGATACAAATCCCATTTCAATTCCTCCTTTTCGGATGGCTCCGGCCGAATTGAAAGAGTTGAAGGCTCAACTCAAAGACTTACTAGACAAGGTCTTTATTCAGCCTTGAGGTGCTCCGGTATTGTTTGTGAAGAAGAAGGATGGGTCCCTTAGAATGTGTATCGATTACCGTCAACTCAACAAAATCACAATCAAGAACAAGTATCCTCTCCCTCGGATTGGTGATTTATTTGATAAACTCCAAGGTGCGAGTTACTTTTCCAAGATTGACTTGATATCGGGATATCACCAACTTAAGGTGCGAGGTGAAGATATTCCCAAGACGGCATTTCAACTAGATATGGTCACTATGTGTTCTTATTAATGTCCTTTGGTCTCACTAAAGCTTCGATGGCGTTTATGGACCTAATGTATAGGGTGTTTCGAAGTTACCTAGATTCATTTATCATTGTCTTCATTGACGACATGTTGGTATATTCGAAAAATGAGGGTGAACACATGGACCATTTGAGAGTGGTTTTGCAAGTTCTTAAGGAATTTCAATTGTTTGCCAAGTATAACAAATGTGAGTTTTTGTTGAGGTGGGTAGCATTTCTTGGTCATATCATCTCTAGTGAAGGTGTGGAGGTTGATCCAAGGAGTATCGAAGCGGTGAAAAATTGGCCTAGACCTTTGGCTCCTATGGATATTAGGAGTTTTTTAGGCCTAGCCGGTTATTATAGAAGGTTTGTCGACGGGTTTGCATCCATTGCTTCCCCTTTGACAACTTGACTCAAAAGAATGTGAAATTTGAGTGGTTGGAGGCATGTGAAAAGGGCTTCCAAATGTTGAAAGACAGGCTTACTTCAGCTTCGGTATTGACCTTATCGGAGGGTACTAAGGGTTTTGTGATCTATTGTGATGCATTCCGAGTCGGGTTGGGGTGTGTTCTTATGAAACATGGAAAATTTATAGCCTATGCTTCTAGGCAACTCAAAGTTCATGAGAACAATTATCCGACTAATGACCTTGAGTTAGCGGCCGTGGTATTTGCCTTGAAAATATGGAGGCATTATATTTGTGGGATTCATTTTGATGTGTATACGGACCATAAAAGTCTCCAATATGTATTCACTCAAAAAGAGTAAAATATTCGGCAATGGAGATGGTTAGAGTTGTTGAAAGACTATAATATGAGTGTTCTCTATCACCCTGGCAAGACTAATGTGGTAGCGGATGCTCTAAGTCGATTGTCCATGGGAAGTGTGTCCCATGTGGAAGAATCTAAGAGAAACCTAGTGAAAGATGTTCATAGGTTGGCTCGTTTAGGGGTTCTAATTGAAAGTTCTCCAAATGGTGGTATGGTTGTGCATCATAACTCTGAGTCATCTTTGGTGGTTGAGGTGAAGTCTAAGCAACACCTTGATCCATTATTGATGGAGTTGAAATAGTCGGTTCTTGGTAAGATGAATGAGTCATTTTCCCAAGGGGGGATGGTGTTCTTAGGTACCAAGGGAGATTGTGTGTGACTAATGTGGTTGATTTGAGGAATAGGATCCTTAAGGAAGCTCATGGAGCCCGTTACTTTATTCATCCGGGTTCTACAAAGATGTACCATGATCTTAGAGAAGTCTTTTGGTGGGATGGCCTAAAAAGGGATATTGCGGAGTTTGTTGCAAAGTGTCCCAATTGCCAACAAGTGAAGGCCGAACACCAAAAACCGAGTGGTCTACTACAAGAAATCCAAATTCCTACTTGGAAGTGGCAAGATGTTAATATGGATTTTGTAGTAGGTTTGCCTCGAACTCGAAAGCAATATGACTCTATATGGGTGGTAGTGGATAGATTGACCAAATCCGCTCACTTTATTCCCGTTAAGTCTACTTATTTGGCGGAGGACTATGCAAGGATCTATATCGACAAGATAGTGAGTCTTCATGGGGTTCCTTTGTCCATTATATCGGATAGAGGTGCTTAATTTACGTCTAGATTTTGGAGATCATTTCAAAGAGGTTTGGGTACTCAAGTGAAGTTAAGCACCGCTTTTCATTCTCAAACGGATGGTCAAGCGGAGCGGACTATTCAAGCTCTTGAAGGTATGCTTAGGGCTTGTATCATTGATTTCAAGGGAAATTGGGATGAGCACTTTCCTTTGGTGGAGTTCTCTTATAACAATAGCTTTCATACATCCATCTCTATGGCTTCTTATAAAGCCTTGTATGGTAGGAGGTGTAAGTCTCCTATTGGATGGTTTGAGGTTGGCAAGTCTTCGCTTCTTGGTCCCGATTTGATCTATACTTTGGAGAAATTTTATATCATCAGGAACCGGTTGCAAATAGCCTATAGTCGGCAAAAGTCTTATGCCGATCATAGGAGAAGAGACCTTGAATTCGAAGAGGGTGATAAGGTGTATTTGAAAATTTTGCCCATGAAAGGGGTGGTTAGATTTGGCAAGAGAGGAAACTTAAGTCCTCGTTATCTGGGTCCCTATGAAATCTTGCAAATGGTTGGTAAGGTTGCATATGAGTTGAAACTTCCTAGTGAACTATCTTCGATTCATCAGTTTTTTCATGTATCCTTTCTTAAGAAGAGCATTGGTAATCCCGAGTCCATTCTTCCTATTGAAGGTCTTCGTGTGAAAGAGAACCTCTCCTATGAGGAGGTTCCGGTTGATATCCTTGATCGTCAAGTGAAGAGATTTAGGAACAAATAGGTGGCCTCCGTAAAGGTGTTATGGAGAAACCATCTAGTTGAGGGAGCAACATGGGAGGCCGAGGCCGACATGAAAATCCTCCTCTCTTTTCTAACTAAGGTTAGTTATTACTATTAATAATGGAAATAATGAGTTAATGTGATTTTTGATTTGTTTTGTAAAGATGTACATAATTATGGGAAAAAGATTTATGCTAAAATGATTTATCATGGAAAAATGTTCTTTTGCTCGAATCACACTTATTTGTGTATTTGGTTTATTGTTGCCTTCATGATGTGATAGTGAGCATGTCGATATGTTGAGAAATGAACTTTGGCATAATGACTCTTTAATGATATGATGAGCTCATGTTGTTATGGTGAGAAGGAAATTCCTCATGTTGTGACCTTGAGCCTTATGTTTTAAAATTGATGTTTTGAGTCATTATGTAAATGCTATATTGTTATGTTTAATTGAATTGTAACTCATGTTGATGTTGTATATTGTTGGTTGGGCTGCTAGTCTTGAGTCTATCCTTTCCCTCTTAAAAGTTTAGTGTCATTCACGAATGTTCCTAAGGGGGGATAATGTAACACTCTGAAAAGTCAAGACCTAATATAGAGCCTAACATGAGTGTTTAAAGGTTTAAATACTGTTTTAAGACCTAAAATAATATATATAAGTCATCCAAGAAGTTTTAGATCCAAGACGTCAAAGAACGTCCATGACGTCCGGAAACTAGCTTAATTGAACTAGTGGACGTCGCTATGTATAAAGATGGTTTCAGAGGGTCAAATGAAGTCTAAAACTTATAAAAAGACTTTGGTTAGGTATAATATAGTATAGAGGGTCTAAACGTCCAAAAACGACACCCCAAAGACCCCCCGAAGAGTCATGGAAGAGGACCCCAACATGGGTGGGCAGGCTGCCAAAGCAACCTGAGAAAATCAAGAATTATCGGGTTGATGTGCGATGCGCATCCAACACGGACCTCACTGGTTCAATTAATTTTTCAAAAATAAAATAGTGTGTTTGCCCCGCGACGCGGAGCCACTTCCCGGATCCGGTAAAATTGTATTTTTGACATTTTGACTTCACAAAAAGACACATTTAAGTGAGGGATATTTTGGGTAATTTAGGGGGTGATTATATATAGCTTAAGGTTCATTTTAAATTCATTTTCACTCTCCCAAACTCAATTCCCAAAACAACACCCAAAAACTCTCACCTCTCTCTACTTTCACTCTCCCCAATTCCTCCATTGAAGAAGGAAGAAAGCTTGAAGAAGAAGGTCAATTTTTCTATGATTTCACTTCAATTTTGTGTATTAAGCTTCAATAAGGTATCTTAACTCTTGGGATTCCTTTGCCCAAGAGGTCCTCTCAAAGTTGATTTTCAAAATACCTAATTCCATGGGGTTTTCCAATTCTAATGGGTTTTCTTCTAAACTTCAAATTGATGATAAATTGTGATTTCATATGAGTAATTGAGTATAGATTATTGATTAATTGATGTTAATTGATGCAATTTAATATTGATCATGTTCCCTTCCCCAATTCCCCAAATCTTGGATTTTGTCACTTCTGAGGATCACCCCCTAGATGTAACGGTGTCGTCGTCCTCTTTGAGGATTAAGACTATCCTCTTATCTTACATCATTACATTCATAGGTTAAAAATACGGAAAATTTAAAACTTTTTATTATAAATTGAGGTTTACATAGACCTCTACATACACATAATGTATTCATATCGATTATACATATAGCCTTCGTACAAGAAGATTACATAGTCTTCTACTTTTATTGCACATATATAGTATAAGATAATCTCATAAGAAGTCTATAACATTGTCTCATACTAAACCATCTAGATAAGAGTATCACAATTTGGGCATAGCCCTTACATCAACAATTATAGCCACATATAGGCTTTAAAATTATAGTACCCAAATGAAAGAGAATGAACAAAGTATCTTTTAAGACTAAACAACATCCAATAAGTAGATAATGGCATCGTTCTCGGAAAGTGAGGACCTACCGAACTTGGAAGATAATAATCCAAGTTGTCTTCAAAGCCTTCTCTAATATCAACGGCCGGATACTACATCTGTAGTAAACATCAAACATGGGTTAGTACACACTTGTACTAAGTATGGGTATATGCACATAAAACAAGTAAAATCATGCTAAATAGGACATTTGATAAAAAAAAAACATGCTAAAGTACTTTGAAAAGCCTTATGCACAATTAAGAACCCATATAAGCCAATACTCACATAAGCAATAAGTAAAACCCATGTACAACACAAGACGACCAACATCAACAAGTAATAGTCAAGTCAACGTATACAAGAGTTCACAACATCATAATAAAAGCAAGACCCTTACTCATAACCCACCATTTAGCCTAGAAGTGCAATGACCAATCAAAGCCCTATAACCTTACTCAATCAAGCAAATCAAACAAAAGTTCACAAGTAATTCCCAACTCAACATAACATAGCACCAATAGTAGTCATTATCATATTTAGCAAAATAGACCAATAGCATATTCATCAATGAAACTTACATCATAAAGAATCATCAACATGTAAAGTAAACATAAGCATAACATTTACTTTATAAGATCATTATATCATAAGAACATCATTCTAGGACTTCTATCAAAGCCAACTAGTTCAATGCCTAGGTAGAGTCCCATACCACTACCTAGACAAAGCCAACCTCTCAAGTCACCCTATCTAGAGTTCACAACATTACTTAATTTTACTTTTGGGAACATTTTCCTTAAAACGACATAGACCACAAGAGCTAAGTGTGGAATCCGGTGTTGTAAAACCTTACACCGATGGAAGGTGGTCTACCGGCCAAAGTAGAGCCAAACAAAAACGTAGCTTTCTAGGTGGATCCACTAGCTAGTCTTCCTTTGGTGGCAACATAGTTCTAGAACTAGGAGATATGTATGAACCCTCTACATGTCTATGGCATTGGATCCTCATGATATCCATTCGGTGAGTGTCCCTCATAGGGGAGTCAACACCTCATATGGAACTATAGGGTGAATCTTCCTTTATGGGAAGTCAACACCTCCCATTGTCAAGTTCACTCGGTGCTAAGCTAAGTCCCTTTTGAAATGTCTTTCTTTATTAATCATCATTTAGTTTAGGTCATAGGGTCTATCCCTTGTATAATCATAGTCATTTATCTCAATAGGTATAGCATGAGAATATAATTTCATGGCAACCCTCACCTGTGAGATTAGCATATCATCATCATCATTTCATAACAAGGCACATAGGCAAGTCATCACCAACCTTATATCATATCATCTTAAGCATAATCTCACAATCACATAGTCAAGATAGTTTAATTCAACATCATATCAACACCAATATAGGCTTTTCACAAGGTATACTTCAAGTGAACTACATTACCAATCTCAAGCCATCATGCTTGAAGTAAAGGTTAGGATCACGAAGACTTACAAAATCACATTCAAAAGCCATCATCATGGTCTTACCATCAACCAACCAATTTCATCCAATAATAGGTGTAGTAACATTAATCAATAGTAATTAACACAATAACTAGGTCAATTGCATCATCACTATCCAATTAACATCAATTCATAACCTAGGGTTAGGAGAATTAGTCATCATGAGTTCATCAATAAATAGATCCAATCCCAACAATACATTACCCTAGTCAATCCATACATGAATTATTATAGATAAAACAAGTCTAATATTCAAATCATTCTTTAATTTCCATCAATTCATGACCAAAATCAAAGATTTGGAAAATTGGGGAAGGGAACATGATCAACATGAAATTGCATCAATTAACATCAATTAATCAACAATCTATACTCAATTAGTCATAAAAAATCACAATTTATCATCAATTTGAAGTTTAGAATAAACCCCATTAGAATTGGAAAACCCCATGGAATTGGGTATTTTAAAAAATCAATTTTGAGAGGACCTCTTGGGGAAAGGAATCCCAAGATTGAATAAACCATACCTTATTGAAGCTTAATCCACGAAATTGAAGTAAAATCCTAGAGAAATTGACCTTGTTCTTCAAGCTTTCTTCCTTCTTCAATGGAGGAATTGGGGAGAGAGAAAGTAGAGAGAGGTGAGAGCTTTTGGGTTTTGTTTTGGGAATTGGATTTGGGTGAGTGAAAAATGACTTTAAAATGTCCCTTAGGCTATATATAATCACCCCCTAAATTATCCAAAACACCCCTCACTTAAATGAGTCTTTTTGAGAAGTCAAAATGTCAAAAATACGATTTTACCAGATCTGGAAAGTGGCTTTGCATCGCGGGGCCAACACGCACTTTTATTTTTGAAAAATAAATTGAACCAGTGAGTTCCGTGTTGGCTGTGCGTCGCACAACAACACCGTGATTCTTGACTTTCGTAGGCTGCTTTGGCAGCCTGCCCACCCATGTTGGGGTCCTCCTCCATGACCCTTCGGGGGGTCTTTGGGGTGTCGTTTTCATACGTTTAGACCCTCTATACTACACTCTACCTAACCAAAGTACAATTTTATACTTCATTTGACCCTCCGAAATCATCCGCAAACATAGCGACGTTAACTAGTTCAATTAAGCTAGTTTCTGGACGTCATGGACGTTCTTTGATGTCTTGGCTCTAAAACTTCTTGTATAACTTATATATATATTATTTTAGGTCTTAAAACAGTATTTAAACCTTTAAACACTCATGTTTGGCTCTAGATTAGGTCTTGACTTTTTAGAGAGTTACATTATCCCACCCTTAGGAACATTCGTCCCCGAATGACACTAAACTTTTAAGAGGGAAAGGATAGACTTAAGACTAGCAGCCCAAACAACAATATACAACATCAACATAAGTTACATAAAGACTACGATGAAAGAATCAAAAAATGGCTTAAACATCCCATTCATTAAACTGATGAAAGATGCAGACGCATTGGGGAAACGAAAAGACATAAATAAAAACTCATAGTGCCCATAGAGAGTTCTAAATTTCGTCTTGGGCACATCTTCAAGCCTAATTTTCAATTGATGGTAGCCATACGTTAGATCAATCTTAGAGAAAATTGTTGCACCTTGCAATTGGTTAAAAAGTTTATCTATTAGGGGCAAGGGATACTTGTTTTGAATAGTGACCCTATTCAATTTCATGTAATCTATATACATTCTCATACAACCGTCATTTTTCTTAACAAACAAAATTGGGTCACCCCATGGGGAAGCACTAGGGCAAGTAAATCCCTTATAAAGAAGCTCTTGAATTTGAGTCTTAAGCTCTACTAATTATGCTGGAGCCATGCGATATGGAGGGATGGAAATGGGACGAGTACCAGACTCTAAGTCAATGCAAGAATCTATATCTCTATCCGGAGGCATACCAGGCAAGTCATTAGGAAACACTTCACTAAATTTAGACACCACAAGAATAGACTCAATAGATGGAGCCTCAATCTTAACATCCCTAATATGATCCAAATAAGACAAAAAACCATTCTCTACTAATTTACTAGCACGAATGGAGGATATAATCATAGTTTTCTTAGGTTTGTACACACTTTCCCACTCTAATTTTTCCCTTCCCAAAATTTCCAGAGTTACAGACTTAGTATTACAATTTAACACAACATAATAGGGGGACAACCAAGTCATGCCTAAGATTATATCAAAGTCAATCATATCCAAAATCACCGAATCATCCCAAGTCTAAAATCCAATAAACATAATAGGACAATCACGATAGATATGAGTTTTATGAATAACTCTCCAACTGGGGTGGAGACATGGATAGGGGCATCAAGAACATCACAATTCATATCACATTTTGAGGTGAATCTCACGTACACATAAATAAGTAGAACCCGGATCAAATAAAAACATTAGCCATTCAGTCACAAATAAGAATAGTACATGTGATCACCGCGTCAGACGCCTCTGCCTCATTCTTGCCCGAAAAAGCATAACATCAAGCCCTATCATCTTGACGAGCCACCTCTCCGTCTAGTTGCACATTACTTTTTCCTGCATTACCATTTCATGTACCTCCACAGCCTCGCTGATTACCTCCTTGCCCACCTTGTGGACGTCCTCTACCATTATTACCATTCCCCGCAGATACCACCACTCTAGATGGCTGTTGTGTGGAATCCATCACACGCGGATGAGGGCAATCTCTCCATATATGTCAAGGTTCTCCACAATTGTAGCAAGTACGATCAAAAGTTGTTCTGTTCCCATCAAAGGCGCGACTCCCTGGCTATTCTGAAAATTATGAGATGGAGTTCCCAAGTAGTTACCTGCAGAGGCAAGCATGGCAGACTAAATTGACTTGGCTGCAAGTGTTGGCCTTCCCGAACCTATGGAATAAGAACATTAAAAGTTGCCCGAATTCTTGTCCCTTTTAACCAATGCCTTAGCTTGATCGTCTCGCCTCACCCCTCCACTTTCTTAACATAGTTTGTCACCTCATTAAAGCTCCTCCCTATAGAAGTTATATGAACAGATAACAGTTGCAACTTAGAATTCAGTTCCCTAATACATAAGCAGATCCTCCCTCATCTGTAGTAATCAACTTTGTGGGATATCTATATAAAGCATTTAACTTGGCCTCATAAGCAGCCACATACATACCACCTTGCTCCAACGCCATAAACTCATCTTTCTTACGGTCCCACAAAGTTCTAAGCACATATTTCTCCAAGAATAGAGCATATTACAAGGTCCAACTGAGTGGAGGTAAGACTGAAGATCTGCATTCCATGTAATCTCTCCACCACTGCTTGGCCTCGCCTTGAAGTTGGAAAGACACAAACTCTACCCCATGCTGATGAAAAAACCCAATTTATGAAGCCTTTCATAGAAATAAAGAATAAATTCATAAACATCCACACTCTCAAAACCAAGAAACACAAGAGGCTTGGGCTTAAAAAATTTAGTCAACATCTCATGCTAATTACCAGTCATAACATAACCCAACAAAGGACAAAAGAAAGCATCATTACCTCTCATTCCACTCATCTTAGGATCAGTGCTAGCAATAGAAGGATTGGCGGGAGTCTGAGTTGCTTGAACAGAGGAAAGCATTCCAAGACCAACCAAACCTTTCAAGAATGACATGATCTGTTGTGCTAACACTGGATCCAAGGGAGGAACAATTGTAGCCTCCGCTGGCACCACTTTCGCTTGTCCAACTTCCTCAACATCCCCAACCCCGATATCCTCTTCTATATCCTTATTATGCACATGATTGTTCTCATTCATAGAAGCATTTTCAACGGGATCTCCATCCCCATTAGGCGCTACTCTTCCACGACCCCTAACCCTAACTCTTCCTCTACCCCTGCCTCGACCACGACCTCTATCTACAGATTCCTCAACTGGAGCATTGACGAAAACTGCGGGACAAACACCATTGAATCAGCGTTAACCAAATGTGAACTAAAGAGTGAAAGAGGTTAGATACCAATTCAAATTAACAGATACCAACTGGAATCAAGTTATAGCATGAAATGAGATAAGAGAAATAAAGATATTTCCTAAAGTTCTATAGCCTCTCAAAGAAAAGTAAAGGCATCCATGTACCATTCCGCGAGACTCTACTAGACTCATTTTGGTACATTGAGATCAACGAACCTAGTCTCTGATATCAACTTTGTCATAACCGAGAACGTCATTATTGGAACACACACAAACCCACAGTGAGAGAACCACTACTACAACCCAAACAAGTAACTAAACCAAAACTAAGGCATTAAACTAAAAGAAAATAAAGTTCTAATAAACTTCAACAACAGTTAACAAGAACTAAACTAAACATTGCGGAAGAAAATAATTCCTAGAATATGAAAGTCAATGTACCAATGCATATAAAGTTCAATAGTTCTAAACAAGAAAGGATGCAACCCCAATGTAATGAACTAAAGAATTAACTAAAGCAAATGTTTACGTCCGGAAATGGTGGACATAGACAAAAGAGAATTCTATGGCAGCCCAAAAAATGCTAGCTCACCCTTGAATTCGAAGTTGATGATCACAGATCTTCTAAGCGAGATATATCAATAGCCGTTGAAATATGCATGTACTCAAAAAAAAAATAAGAGCAAGTGCAGTATCAGTACACGACCACCATTTACTGGTAGGATCACGCTGCTCTCCCACTAAGTGCAATATAAACAAATTAATACAACAATATAACCATGCAATATATCTAACATGTACAATCACATGGTTCAACAATACACATTTACCATAAGTGGGTTGTCCTCTCATGGAACCCAAATCCAAACTGTTAGTGCACCAGAATGTGGTACCCGATCCCATGTTATGTTGGAACGTGGCAATTTGATCACAATTTTTATGTCGGAACGTGGCAATATGATCCATGTTGTTTATGACGGAACGTGGCAATCTGATCAATCAAAAACACAAGCATACTTTCAAGTCATACAACCAAGAAGTGATTCATGACTTATAATCATTCATCTATCTCGGTTACAACAAGTTTGAATCAACAACGCAACATTCGCATACATACATGCATCATAATGAAGCAATAACAAGAATACATCACACAATCATAGAATCGCAACCATCACCTACCTCAAAAAAACCTTGAAACCCTAAGAATCTTGATCCTTCTCTTTACAGATTCGTTCCGCTTGTTCTTGGTCTACAAATAATCATAATAACAATGAAATCAACAAACAATAGCTAATTATCCAAAACTATAACAATTTTATGAACCCTATATTATCCCAAGTATCTAATTTAGGGTTGTTTCCACAATAGCATCTATATCAAAACCCTCCCCCATCAATATTAACTCATTCTATTACGTTCTACGGATAAAAAATTGCATTCAGGGAGGGAAAAGCTTATCTTTAGACCCAAGAATGGTGATAAATGAGTAGGAGTCGTCTGGGGTTCGTTTCTTAGCTCAAAAAGTTAAAAAATGCATAATAAGGTCGTTTAGGGGTTTATTAACGACCTTAAGTCGCGTCGAGCCCACCACAACGACCGTCACCCGTTGTAGTGGCCCCGCCAAGGTGGCAAAACCCAACGCCAATGTGGCATTCTCGAACAAGTGAGCTATTTTAATAATTCTAAGATTCGCATTTCACAACACACTCTGACCCACGGCGTCTGAAAATACCCTTAACACTAAAATCGATTTCGGGAGTTCTACTTGCCCAAATTCAATTCTGTAAAGTCGTACGGGTTATTTAATGTGTTACCTAACTACTTATGCAATCAAAATAATAATTTACCTGATTGTTAATAGATTTCCCACACCTCAAAGACTCTGATTTCGTCCAAATCTAGACTAGGTTGGGAAATTTTAAGTTACTACGAAAAGATTTTCCGATCCCAAATATTTCCCCGTTGGATTTTCTATAACGACATAACCCGATCGTTACATGAAGGCTGATAAAGGAAGGAATATGAGTGGTTTTGCCGGCAAAAACGGAGACGGAGGTGACGCTTTGGGCCATGAAACAGTGGGAATGGAAGAAAATGTAATGGGTTTGCTTTAAATAATATAATTAAAGTTCTATTTATTTTACCTTTAACTAAATAATTTTGATTAATAATTTCAAAATAATTATGATATGACATTAATATATCTGATGTGGATATGACATGTCATTTATGTAAAGGAGAGTGAGCTACACACATGGTTGGAGGTATTTAAAAGAATCATTTTGATTGAGTTTAAGAGTTTAGTTGATAAATGATTAAGTAGAGGATTCACAATACAGACACATACAAGTATAAGGTTCCACCAGACCCCTTTTCCCCCATAGTTCAACAAGGGTAAATTAATTTACAAATTTGTCTTAAATAATCACTTTCATATAAAATGTTTTTAATTTTCACACACAAAAGATTAACGGAAAAAATGACTATAAAATAAAATAAATAAAATTAAAACTAGAGAAATCACCAAGAACATTCTGAGTTCGAGTGGCTCTGATGATGGTCTCAGTGACTTGGTCACTCTTACCTCCATTCCAGAGTATCCATCTTCAGTCGCCCCACGTGTCAACACTTCCTTCAGCTCAGCCAAGAAAACTCCACCGGTTACAAACTGAAACAACGAAAAGAATTTGTATTATATTTTTTTACATTTTCTTTGCAAACTTTAGTTATTCATTCTTAAAAATAAATTTTTTATATTATTTAGCTTAAATATTTGTGAGTGCATTTCCTTGTGCCGCGTGTTTTTAGAATTAACTTTCATCTTGTTTAATTTAAAATTAAACTTTCATCTTATTTAACTTAAAAATAAAAGTTCTATCTTATTTAGCTTTAAAATAAAATTTTCATCTTATTAGCTTTAAATTTTTTTTATCTTATTTAGCTTAAAAATAAAAAATTTATCCTATTTAGCTTAAAAATAAAATTCTTATTTTATTTAGCCTAATAATAAAATTTTCATCTTATTTAGCTTAAAAATAGAATTTTGATTTTAAGTTTATCAAAGTAAAACAAATTTTGTTTTTGAAGTTATCTACATCTTAATTGATGCATTAATATAATTTTTAAGTAAGTAATAAACCACTTTATTAAAAATAGGGAAAATGGTCTGATATACCCCTCAACCTTTTCATTTAGAGTTGATATACCTCTCAATATAATAGTGACTCATATATACCCCTACTATTATACAAATGACTCACATATACCCTTTTCCTTTAAGGAAATTGGAAAAAATAATTTTAATTTTTTCTTTAATTATTTTTTTCAAAAAATACCATATGAGGTATATTTGATTTCCTCACGTGTATTTTTTTTTTTGACCTTTTTTTTCAACGACTAATTTAAATTTATTATTTTGATGGGTCAAATTTACTTATGTTTCACTAATTTTCTTGTAAAATTTATTATAGATGCCTCATTTTTCAATTTTACTTTTACAAATAGAAAAACTAAATTACAATATAGCCTCAAAAAAAATAGTTTTAGATTTTTCCTTTACATTAAAGAATTAAAATTTTAAAAAAAAAGAATAAGAAACTCGTACAATGATGATCAAAGAAGTCATAAAATAATATTTGTGTGAAAAAGATTGAAATATACTTTGAACTTTGTTAGAAAGATTATATATATACACCTACATGATTATTTTTTTAAAAAAAAATAAAGTAAAAAAAATCAAATCTAAAAATAATTTTTTCACTTCTGTTAGATGAAGGGTGTATGTGAGCTCCTTTCGTAATGGTAAGGGTATACATGAGTCATTTGTTTAACGATAAGAGTATATATGAGTCACTTTCATAAGGAGGGGTATATTATCTCTAAATGACAAAGTTGAGGAGTATATCATACCCTTTTCGCTTAAAAATATGTAATTTAGTAGTACAATGAATATTTTAAGAGAAATAAAAATATAAATAAACATAAGAATTAAGAAAAAAAATTAACTTATAATACATTCATAAATAAAAATTGTATCTATAAATTGTAATTTTTTAAAATAAATATTATCATAAAAACAACTATTAATTAAGGTTGTCCATATTATTATAGTTGTTAAAAATTATGTTAATATACGTGAATGTAAAAGTAGGGTATAAAAGAGAGCTTAACCGGGGGGGGGGGGTTATTTTTGTTATTAGGGAAAATGCTTAAGTAACCCCTTCAACTATAACTGAGTCCTATTATCTACTGAATTATTTTAAAGTGTAATAAACACAACCTAAAACCTACACAGCCACTCACATGATGGGATGTGTTTTACACTCGCCTCCAAGTCATCATTATGTCAGCGCCACATCAATAAATGATCGGATCTATAAAATAATATAAATTTTCATGTCATTTGATTCCTGCTACCTCATTATCAGCACCCATTCCATAACCACTTAACTCACTTATTTTAACCATTAAAACTCATAGCAATCACCATGAAAATTATAAACCACCACCAAATTTATCCCTTCACTACCATCGAATTCAATATCTACTTTTAATTTTATTTTCTTTCAATCCAAATATATTTCATAAAACATTGTCCAAAATCTCCTTTAAAGAAACTACCCAAATTTTGAACTCTAACAAGAAGAATTCAAAATTGGGGTCATTTTTTCTGATTGAATTTGGGTTAAAGGTTGATTAAAGTGAGAAGGTAAGAGAATTAGGGAAGGTGTTATTAATGGAGAACTGAAGTGACATGCAGGTTGGGTTGGGTTAGCGTTGGGATTTCATATTGTATTAGAACAGAAGCGGGGGTGTGTGGGGGGGGGTGCGCGTGGCGGTGTGAGGGCTGGGTGTGTGGGGGGGGTATGACATGGATAATTGAGGAGGGGATGGTAATTAAATTGTTTTTTTTTTAAAAAAAATTATGTTCTTATATGTTGCCTAAATTAAATTCCTCATATACAATTTTTTTCTCATTAACGAATTTCAAATAACTTATTTGAGTAAAAATTGAAAAAGAAAAAAATATTATCTTGATACATTACAAATTAATGAAAGACACTGAAAAGAAATCTCTAACAATTTAAATAGTTGTGAAAAATGAAAAATATTTTGACTCTATTTCACAATGGAAAAAATGAATTTAAGAAAAACATAAACTTAACTTTTAAAGTTGATTAACGATCTCTTCTAATTAATTATAAAATGTCCAATTAAATATGAACATGTGACCATATTAATCAGATTTTAGTATCTTTTTCTGTATCTCACAGGCCTCGAAAAGAGTGTGCACATTAGTTAAGGTGTGTCACAGGAATTTCGCGTATAGTTGAGAGAGGTACCTGTATATTTTCCCTTGTTATTACACATATTTTTTCCCAAAAGTTATCATGGGTTACTATTCCACTCTCAGGGATAGATAACTTATCCTAGTACTATTTATTAATCTTGCTATAAGTTATCCCATCCCGTTTAACTAAACAAGGGATTAAGAGACACTAAAAATTATCACATGACAACTTTCTCTTATACATCACACCAAATGACTACTAAATGTTTGAATATGACAAAACAAACAAGTAATAAAAACTATTCCCAACATAAAAAATTCCAACATAACTAATCCTAAAATAACTTATATTCAAACCAAACGACCCCTAAGCGTACAACTTCAATGTTAGATAGTATAGTTAGCTAGGATTTTTCCAGCGCATGCTGATGAGTCCTCAAATTGGAATCATCTAGGGACTTATTTTAATTCAAATAGTGTCCTCAATTGTGTATTTTATCTCGACATCTGATAAAAACTTCTAAGTTTCAGGTATTTAAGGATTTGGTAGGAGCATGGACACTTGGGCGAGCGGAAAAAAGAGATGAAGATGCAAAGTGCGCATCGCCAAACACACTTGGCGATGCGCCGTTTAACAAAATTTCGCCTTCTCTTATAGCAAATGAGGCCTAAAGGAAGTGGATCAAAGGCGACAAAAAGAAACAGTCAGCGCTTCACCGAATAGTTACGCGAAGCAGCGCTATTCCGCTAAACATTACAACATGTATGAATATAAAGGCAAGCGCACAAACGGTGACGAATCAGAGAAAGGGTGGATCGCCGAATCACTCAGTGATTCACAACTAAAGACGTTGAATGGATCCATCAACACTAAATTTGAAGCCTATAAATACTAAACTATTTTATTATTTAGAGAGAGATTTTCGGGGAGAGAAATTTTAGAGTGTGAAACATTAGACACTTCATATTTTTATTTTTAGAAACTTTGTTCTTAATTTTTCTCTCAAGTTTGGAGAGGGTTTTACGGAAGCTTGAAGAAAGAAGATCTTCTCCCAATCTTGGAAGTCAGTCTTCTCCATTTACCTTCCCATTTTAAAGGTTTAATCTCTTATACCCATTTGATTCCTTTATCATTTTAGGTATATTTGATTGTTGCTTGATATGTGGCTAAAATCCCCCATTCTTGTGGTGTGATTTAGCAAATATGTGTTGATATTATTGTTGGATCTTGCTTGCTGATAGTATTAGATGCATTTTAATGATGATTTAACTTAGTGGTTGTGGTTTAATTTTATGGGTTTGTAGTTGCAATTACAAAATCGCTCATGTGTTTTCGGCTTGTCCGAGAGGGAGGTCGCAAAACCAAGACCAGTAGACTGATGGCCTAAGGAGTGGGTCGACATGAGATTCAACCCGAGAGGGTGAGCCCTAGTCCCATATCCAAGCACCCTCTATCAAAAGGTCAGGGTGTGGGTAAGGCGTAGGCTGGTTAGTTTAGACGAGGGGGTGTCCGAGAGTAACCCATTTGATATGGGGTAAGTTGCCCGAGAGGGAACTTACTTTCACCTAAAGCTTAGCCTAGTCACCATTGTCTTGCGAATTTTCTTATCAAAAGCATGTACCCATTAGTTTGTGTCAACATATATTGCGGTCACACCCCAAAAACTCTATTTGGTACTTGTTTTCTCC
>JABWTJ010000131.1:587643-605143 GCA_016801875.1 Solanum sitiens | reverse complement strand
ACCTAGAACATGAAAGTCAATGTACCAAAGCTCTAAAAAGATTCATAAGTCTAGAAGAAAATCATCTAAAGAACTAGTCTAAGTCTGAATAGAATGGACTGTACAAAAAGAGAACTCAAGGCAGGTCGGAAGAACTAGTTCACCCTTAAATCCGAATGATCATTGATCTTCTAAGCAATGTCTATCAATAACCGCTAGAAAATGTCATGTACTCAACAAAAATAAGACCAAGTGTAGTATCAGTACACAATCACCGTGTACTGGTAGGGTCACGTGGCTATCCCACTAAGTGAAACATATATAAGTCAAAGCAACAATATAAACAGTAACATACTGAATATCAACAACATTGATTAACACAATCTTCATAGCATAAGAGAATCACACCATAACCACTCTTAAAGTCCATTTGTGCAATGCATGAATAGAATCCCACTCCCTAATCACACTAAGGTGAACTCTTTGAGAGGTCATAAGTCATAGGTCATAAACAATAAATACAATTATCACAAGTAGTTGGACCTCTCACGGAACCCAATGTAATGGACCTCTGGTGGAACCCTAACTCAAACTGCTAGAGCACATGTGTGGTACTCGATCCTAGTTAGCTTGCCAAAACATGACAATTCGATATCATAATTGTATCGGAACGTGACAATTCGATTCAATATTTATACCGGAACGTGGCAATACGATCCCCAATCACACACCACAATCACAATCACAAGTACATCATCGAGATCATACAACAAGAGGTGATTCATGACATACAATTATTCAATTATCCTCAATTACGATTAGGGTGATCAATAATGCAACATTCACATACATACATGCATTATAATGAAACAATTACAAACATATATCACACCAACATTCAATAATGCAACATTCACATACATACATGCGGAGCCGCTCTAGCAGCCAGAATCCCGCTTTAGCATCTCTGACGAAGGCGAATTTACCCCTTCAGAAAAAGATCATTTTCGGGAGTTCTACTCGTCCGAATTCGATTTCGTAAAGTGGTACGAGTTCCTTATAATCTTATCTATACACTTGTGTAGTATAATTCACAATGATATATCTTATTAATAAGTAGATGTTATCTACACAATGGATCAAATGTCTTCCAAATATGGACTACGTTGGATAATTCCAAGTTACTACGAAAGAGTTTTCTAGCCCCAATTATTTCTTCATTGACTTTTCCATAATGACGGAATCAAGTCTATACAATAAATACCGATTTATCCATCACTCTTTCCCAAGTGATCAACTAGGAAAGACTTGGATAAAATAAATGTAGAGTAGTATCTGAAACGTTAAATTACTAGGGGTACTTGTCTCGCATGCCCTTCTTACCTAATCTCATAACCTCCTAAGGGTTTCACATTTCTAACCTCATACCAACCAATTTACTATCTACACATCCTCCCTTAGACCCTTACCATGCATCAATGAAGTAATTTCAACACTGGAATGATACATATTGTTGTATGTAACTTAAATCTAATTCTTGTAAATCTATTTTATACCATTCTTGATTCATTATATCTTCTAATTCAAAATCAAATATTTTTTCCCATATAATTATTTTTTCATCAATTTTTATATCTTTAAGTACATATAAGATTAAAATTTTATAACTTTCTATCATTTCTTCATGCATGTATGTGGTCATATTTGTTTATTTATGCAGGTTTGTTTTCAATTATTCCTTCCTATCATATTCATAATTTAATTAAATTCATATTAGTTTATTATAAACTAGAGTATCGTTATCATGTTTTCCGGTCACTACTAGCATCGTACTTTAACGGATAATTACTGCTTATCAGCGCCTCAACCTTGTGTACTCCCCTAACGGCATCCCTCGCCTACCGGTTTCCACTGTGGGATGGCATAGTCTAGCAGTTTTCTCCCTGTTTCCCGTTTACTAGCAAACTAGAATTCATGATTCAAATATTTCTAGTATATAATAACTAACATAAATTTAATCAATCATATATATGATATTCAGGAATATATGAAATTAGTTCTGCATATCTATTAAACAATATACCTTTGCCTCTTGATTTTCCATGCTATCTGAAATATCTAACTTGATTTCGGATTTTTCCATATTTTAACTTAGTTTATATCTTTTATTTGAGAGTTGAGAAAGTTTTTTAATTGAGAGTTTATTAATTTAGGCGTTGCCTGCCTTTCTTATTTACATTTGAGCCTATATATAAAAAATTCTAGTCCTATACTATTCACTATACAATAATGCACATTAGTGCGTCTACTGTACACTTTAAGACTTTTCCCTACTTTTCTTTACAGATGGCCTTTACTATTCACACCTTGGCCTTTCAAAAAAGCAAATACTACCTACTTTTTACATTATCTCTTTACTTTACATATTTTGTCAAAAGAGAATCTTATCTTATCTCCTTATCTCTTTATCTTGTCCATATCCCATCTTGTCTTGTCTTCTTTCACTCTAAATCGACATCTGGAATTATGTTATCTTCACCGTTACATTTTGTACATCTGTGGTCAGGGTATTTATGTCCAATAAGCTTGCAATATCTGATTAATAAATCTTCTGATATAAATTATTTCTTCAATGCTCTTGTAGTTGGTTGTTCTTCTGGTTTTAATAAAGATAAAATACATCTCTGAACTTCATCCATATCTGCTCTTCGTAATTCTCTTGAATTTGAATATATCATGACTTGATCTCTTGGTAATAACTCCATATGACATTTCCATTTAAATAATTATTTGCTAGCTCTTGAATAAGAGGTGATATACCAATTATTCTTTTATTGGCATAAAAACTAGGTATTTCTATCTTTGGTATTTCGTCTTGGTGTCCAATATCTTCTGGTATAATCATGTCTTTTGTCAATCCTATTTTAATAACTTGTATCGGAGATTTTATCTCTTCGTATAATATCTCTGCTGGTGCTGTATAAAACTTAATGTAAAATAAGTTTCCTTTTGTAACTCTTTTATATACAATAAATGCTTTATGTAGTTCTGGTATTCCGCTTATCTCTTCTCCACCGTATGTATATATGGTACTTAGTAGTCCATAACTATAACATGTTTTAACTAAATTTGCACTAGTTTTTGGTTGTGCAATAAGTCTGTTGTATCCCTGTAATTTTTGGGTTATATAGTCTTCGTTTGGATTTTTGGTCTGAGTGGATCTGGGGTTAAGGTTTAAGTATGTTTGGATTTTATATATATTTTCAATGTAAGATTGTGTAATGTAGTTATTTTATCATAAAGTTTTTTTGATAATTGTTCTAATCTGGATATTTCTTTAGTGTTATTTATTATATATTCTATGTATAACATATCTTGGGTTCTTTGATACATGTATAAATTTTCTTGTATTAAGTGCTTTGATAATCTTATACTTTCCATAGTTTTTATCTAATATTCTAAATATTCATAGTTCATTTTAATGTCTCCTTTTATCTCTGGATTTTTATCGTCTTCCGATCGACGTAGCTCCGCATTTTTATAGTCATGCTGCTGACTTATATTAGCTTTAGACTTCAGATTATCTTTATTAGTCTTTAGCTTTTGTATCTCATTGTCCATACTATCCACTTTAGTACAAAGTGTAGTAATGGCTTTGAGTAGCTTTTCAATTGTATCTTCTTCTTTGTTCTCAGTCTGAGTAGCTTTGTCTTGATAAGTAGTCTGCAACAACATTCTTGTCAGTTTTTATTACTTCAATTGTAAATATAAAGTTTAAGATATTTAATATCAATCTTCTTATTTCTTTCGTTGTCACTGAATCTTGTATTTTTCTGGTTAGCCACCATTTTACTTGTGTATTATCTGTTCTTACAATGAATTTGTTGTATACAATATATGGTTTAAATGCTAATAAACATTTATATACTGAAAATAATTCTTTCCTATTTATTTCCCATTTTATTTCCGTATTTGTATATGTTCCTGAATAATATCTACAATGATATTCTATATTGTTGTCATCATATTTATATTTTAATACTCCTCCATAACTCTTTTCACTTGCATCAGTTTCTACTATATAAATAAATTTTTTATTTTCATCTGGAAAATATAATTTTGGTAATGTTTTACATAATAATTTTATCTTTTGTATTTGTGCTTGATCTTTATTATCAAACTGATATTCTATATCTTTCTTTAATTTTTGTTGTAATGGTTTTAAGTTTTCTGCTAATTTTGGTATATATTCTCTTACTTGATTAACTAGTCCTAAGAATGATTGTAATTTCTTTTTTGTATCTAATTGTTCATTCGAATTTATTATTTTTTGTACTATATGCGTTTGTATTTTTATTCCATTTTTATCTATTTGTATTCCTAAGAATTCTATTTGTTTTTTCATTATTTCTGCTTTCTTTTTGCTTAAACTTATACCTGAATGTTCTATTATATGTATAAATTTTTCTAATAATATTATGTGTTCATCTTGTGTTTCAGAATATAATAGTATATCATCAATATATACTACACAATTTTCTAGTTGTTTAAAATAGTTGTCCATAAAATGTTTATATCTACCTGGTGCATTTTTATATCCAAATGGTAATACATTCCATTCATAAAATCCTTGTGGTACTGTGAATGCTGTAAGTTTTTTAGAATCTTCTTCTAACTTTAAGTGATAAAATCCTGATTTACAATCAAATTTACTAAAATAATGATATCCTTGTATTTGTCTTATCTTTAGTATTTTATTTGGTATTGGGTAATTGTATGTTTTAGTTTTAGCATTTAAATTTCTGTAGTCAATAACCATCCTACTTTTTCCTCTTTTTTGTTCACTATATTTATTTACAATAAATGCCGGGCTTGTATGTTTACTATTACTTTCTTGTATATATTTTTTCTCTAGTAATTCATTTATATGTAGTTTGAATTCAGTTAAATCATTAAAATTATATTTTAATGATTTTTGTGTTATTATACTATTTTCATCAATCAGTTCAATGTTAACTTTTGTTTTATGTTTTTCCCATCCTTGTAAAGGATCTTCGTTATATAATAATTCTAATTTTTCTTGGAGTATTTTTACTTTATCTATAGAGAATATAATTAATTCGATTCTAGGGTCTTCTTCTTTTATATTTTCTAATTTTTGTGTAATTTTTTCACTACCTTTAATCCATTCTGTTGTTTTTCTTCTTTTGTTACCTACTCTTTTTGCTCCTATCTTTTGTTTACATGGTGTTGTGAATCACCAGTGTGTTTTAGTTATTATATGTGGATATAATTTATCTAAAAATGGCATTCCTAATAACATATCCTTTGTTGTTAATTCAAAATTATATATTTCTTCTATAGTTAATATTTTATCCCATATTTGTATTTTTATATTTTTTGCCTTGTATGTGATCATACTTCCTTCATTATTAAATTCTGTTACTACTATTGGTGTTTTTAATTTTTCCCATTTTTCTTATGTTAAACAATTGTATTTACATATATTGGCTTCTACTCCTGTATCTATCATTGGTGTATAATATCTGTTATAGTATCCTTCTATTATTATCTTTGCAAGTATATATATTTTCATTTTTTAATCATATTAAAGTTCTTTTTATTATTATCTTCTTATTTTCATAATTTATTGTTAATTGCTTATCTTCTAGATTATATGGTTTTACTTGTTCTAACCATTTTATCCCTAATGTTATATTTTCATTTCCTTGATATATTTTGAATTTTATTATTATTGGTATTCCTCCAATTATTAGTTCTTGTTCTGTTGTTTCTTCAATATTTACTAATACTTTTGGTAATTCTGGACATGAGTGTTCTGTAGTTATTATTTTATCTTCCATTACTAACTCTCTTGTAATATAGTTTTCTTCTTGTCCTGTATTTATTAATATTAAATATTTTCTTTGCTCCATTATTCCTGTTATATAATAATGGTGTGGTTTTATTTCTTCTTCTATTAGTTTTTGTGGAATTATATTTATTCGTTTTGAACTATTTGAAGTACTCATTTTTGATGATGTTTGTGGTATATCATAATTTTTATTTATTCTTTTTAATGTACTTAATCTTTATTGTACTATTTCTAAATCTTTTTCTATATCAATTTCATTATAACTATAGTCATTATTATCTATAACCGTAACTATCTTTTCAAAGGAGTTTTCTATTTTTATTTTATTTATTTTATTTTTTGCTGTTATTTTATGTTTTGTTGTCAAAACATATAAATTTTTACATCTAGCTGTATATATTTTACTTCTAGGTGCTAGTTCTATTCCTGACATTTTCCAATAGAATACTAATGATTTATCTATATTTCTGTCATTAATGCTACTGAGTAATTAGCACTTATTATAAATTTAAATTTTTGGTATATTAAATTACCTTTTACTGCACTTATTATACTTTTTTCTATGGGTTGTATAATTCTATCATCTGCTAAATATATTTCTATAGGTGTATCTATTCCTTCTCTAAAACATGCTTTTATTAATATTTCAGTTCCTCCTAAATGTACATATTTAATTGGTTTTTTTGCATTTATCTCTTGTATTTCTTTATTGATTATTCTCTTATTTATTATTGATATTTTAGCTTTTCCTTTAGTATACTTACAATCTATGAGATGTTCTCCTTTTTGTCTTTTAAACCAATTTTTTATTTTTGGTACTTCTAATATTTTTTCTACACTTAGATCTAATTCTTTTCCTTTTATTTGTTCAAATATACTATTATCAAATATTATTTTTTGTTCTAAAGATTCTTCATCTTGACATTCTTCTTTGTTTATTATTTGTATATCTTCTTCACTCATTTTTCATATTATAGAATTCATTATCTGATTCTAATTCTATATCATTATCTACTTCATTTTCTGATATTTCATATATGCTATCTTCACTTTCTAAATCATAATCGACATATTCTATTTGTGTATATTTTTTTCATTTTCCATAATTATTTCTGATATCTGTTTTTTCTTTGGATTTTTAGGTAATTTACAATCTTTAGCTATATGTCCTAATTTTCCACAATTATAGCAAGTACATTCCGTGAATTTTTTTTTGGTCTATATGGTCTTTTAGTTTTATAATTTTTTACGTAATATTTCTTTCTTGGTTTTTTATATTTATATGTTGATCTATATTTTTTATAATTTTTATTTCTATTATACTTCTTTTTATAATATCTATCTGTACAACCAAATTGAGGTGCTATTTTATTTTGGCAACATGCTAAGTTTTTTATTAATACTTTTTTCATTTTTATGTCTTCTTTATGTTTTTCACATAATTCAATAAACCATCTTTGCACGAATTTCATTCTAGCTCTTAAAGTATCTGTTAATTCTGCTTCATTCCAACTTTTTATTGTTTTTGAACTAAATGGTTCTGGTAATTTTGTAAACTATAATTTTCTTATTTCCTTACCTTCTTCCATGTTATATGTTCCTTTATAATAATATTCTCTAAATGCACATGTATATTCATCTATATAACACATATTACATATTGCCAATTTTGCCAGTAAATTTCTATTTATAACTTTTTCTTTATTTTGTTCTTCTATTTCTGTTGTCATACCACTAAATTCATTTCTTATAGCTATTTCGTATTTATTTAATATTTCCATAGATGTTGTAGCTGTTTCTCCATTAAATTTTTTATTATTTCTTAAAGTCTTTATACTTTCTTCCGTTAAATTTTGTAACCATAATTTTACTGTTCCTATAAGTGTTCTTTCTATATATCCTGGTGTTTCTGTCATTCCTATTTTGTTATCTATTAATTGTTTCGATATATATCCCATCCATAATTGAATTGTTTTATTTATATCTTCTACACAGTCTAAATCTAAAAAATTATGTTATTCAGTTGTTGATTTAGGTGTCCATTTATTTAATCTTTTATTCCATAAAGTTTTTTCTCTATCATATTTTTTATAATTTGCATTATAATATTTTGGATTTAAATATTTTGGTGTTTTTACTCCTGATGTACTAGGTTTTTCATTCATGTCTTTATCTCCCATATTTACTTCTACAACTTTTATATTATCTGTATTTCTAGTATTTCTGTATATGTTTCACTTATCTCTGAATGCTGTTCTTCTAAATCATCATTAATATCATCAATTCTAATTTCTGGTAGGTTAGGTAAATTATCTTGGTTATTTTCTTCTTTCTCTTCTATTTGCAATTTTTCTTTAAATTTGTTTATCTCATCTGCTAATTTTCTTTTTTGTTCTTCTTCTTTTTGTTTTATTTCATACATTTCTTTTAACATTGCTAATTCTTTTTCTAATTCTATTATTTTAGTATTTTTTATTTCTTCTAATTGTTGTACTTCTTTTTTCGCTTGTTGTTTTATTTTTTCAATTTCCAGTTTTTTATCTATTTCTTCATTTTCTTTTGTTATTCTCACCATAGCAGTTAAACTGTCTTCTAATTTTACCGTTTCCTTTTCTAACATTAAACTTAAATTATCACCTATTTTCTTATATCTTCTTCCTAGATTAGAAAATATTATCTTTATTTTTAATCCTTCATAATTTTCATATGTTTTTTCATCTATTGCATATTCTTCCTTATTCATTTATAAATTATGTTGTAGTTTATATTCTAGATTATCTATTTGTGTTTTTAGATATAAAATATTTTTTCTTTGTATTATTATAGATTTATTACAGACTCCTGCAAATATATTGCTATTAAATGTATTTTGTCTATATCTTAATTCTTTTCTTTTTGCTATAATTATTTTATTAAGTTCTTGTCTATATTCGTCATTCATTGTAATGTTAAATATTTCATATATTTATATTCTATTTTAGAAATAATATCTATTAATTTTTCTAATTCTTGGTTATTAGATTTTGTAATATTTAATTGTTTATATTCTGGATATACTTTATTTAATTATTTTCTCATTTTTCTTATCTTTCTACTAATATGTTTATTTTTATGTTTCTCATTTTTCATATAACATCCACCAAAGTTGATCGTTCATACGTCTGCCACATGTTATAAAGGATCTTGACACAATCATACGGACTAATCCTTCCTCACATAACAACGATAAGATTCTAAAATCAAAACTCCCCACAATTAGAGGTGAACCTAAACCAACCAACACACGCTCATAATACCAAACAATGTGTCACATCCGGGGAGCACCCCCTAGAATTAACATGGCGTACTTGACTTTTCGGAGGTCTTACACAAGCCCATATGTTTTCATTCATCGCATTGTCATAGTAAATTTAGCGAAAAATTTAAAACTTTTCATAGCACATCATATGCTAGAAACTTCACTTCATATATATATATATATATATATATATATATATATATATATATATAACACAAGGCATAATACATATTTAGATCTTAATCTCTTTGTCATCCTAGACTCAACATCGTAAGATTACTTTAGGGACACGACGCTTACAACATAGTACATAAGTGGAATAGTACTACACTTTATAGTAAATCATAATTTAGGAGATCCTTGGAACTTAAGGATTCCTTTCCTTGAACTTTGGAGTCACATATCAAGCTCCTCAATCATATAGACATCCTTTAAGCATCCATAACCTACACTTTGTGTAAAAAGTAGAGAATAATGGGATTAGTACAAGGATGCACTAAGTATGACAACCATGCAAAAACATGTATTTAAAAGGGACATTTTCTTGAAATCATACTTCTTGCCTTTTTGAGTAAATCTTCATAAAACCTTTATACAATAGCATTTATATCATCACTTACTTCATATAGACAATTCAAAGGTCAAACATCATATAAGATCACATATAGAATTTAAGGCATTTTAAAGTCACATTACAGCGAGTTATTTCCTTCTTTACGGTGAGCTATCTTTTCTTTTATTCATTAATCTCCCAAGTAACCCTCTAGTGATACTTGGTGCAATGCATCACCTCAAGGACACAAAGAATCAACCATACATCATACATAAGCCATCACCTACCATCATAGAAGTATAGTACAACATAGACACATTTAAGTCAAAACCATAAAAACCTTACAGTAAACTCTTAGTCATTATGCACATATACTTATTTTACTTCACATAGAACCTTATTAGACCTTACTCATAATCCCAATCTAAATCTACTAGTGCAATGTACATGTTAAGCCCCATAACCTGTCACATACTTAGTAGACCTATCATGAGACCACAAGCCTTACCATCCAATTCATACATCAACAAGTAAGTGAAGACAACTTCATTCATGTCAACAACCTTTATCATATAGTCATTAAGGCCAACATTAAGCATGTACATCAAGACCACTTCATATAGGATCATACCATGAATTTCATCACAACAAGTAGACCAATACTACAAAGTCATGCATAAGGAACATATACATAGGCACATGCATTAGAACACCTTCCTAGTACTTCCCTCAAGAGCCACTTGTGCAATGTATAGGTGAAGTCCCATACCCCCACCTACACTAAGCAACTACCTTAGGTTATCCTAGTTAGGGTACTTACTTTACTTCCATTGTCCATTATACTTTAGGGAAACTATAGCCTTAACCGACAATAAGACCATGGGTGCTAAACATGGAATTTGGTGTCATCCCCTCACACCAAAGGAGGGTATCTTACTTTCCAAGGTAAGATATGAGTATCATGCTAGCATATTAGGTGATATCACTTGCTAGATCCTATGTGGTAAGCATAGTTTATGGAACTTGGAGGCCATCATGGAAACATACCTCTATGCCCTTGGGCTATGAGGCTTTCCACCTCATGATATTTATGGTAGACCTTCCTTCCCACATTGGGAAGGGACACACACTCATATACAAGTTCACTCGGTGCTAAGCTAAGTTCCCTTTAATGAAAAAACCTTTATTATCATTTCTTTATAAAACATAGGCTTAGGAGAGTCATCCCCTCATATGCTTAGCTCATAGATCATAGATGAGAGTTCATCAACCTAAATCATGTGATATATCCTTTCACATGGACATAGAATATGTATTAGCACTATCTAGTTAAGGATAAACTTGAGCACATCTTTCAAGGTTCCTCTATTTACTAGACCATCATTCATGTGTGTGTATACTTATATGTGAGCAAACCTTTCACATAAAACATAAATGCCACACATGGACATACATCATTTCATTCATGCATAAGTGTACAAGTGTAACTATATGAGCCATGATTTCATATAAACACAATTATATACTAGGTATAATCATACTTCATCATACCACATACTTCACATTATACCATATAAGACATATACATAACACACTTTCATGGACTCAAGTTTAGCATGCATAATAGTAGACATTAGTGAATATGAGAACTACCTTTCATTTAGACACCATGTCCTATACTACTTGTAGGCATGCATGTGGAGTGAGGGTGTGTGTACATTGGTCAATATGATCACATAATGGCTATCAACAACACATTGAGGCACCCACCCTCTTAATACCACATTACACTTTCAAGCATAGACCACACAACACAATTTAGCATATGAGACAAGCTAACTTCATATTACACTTTAAGACTCCTAATATTAGCTATTCACACATTTACATAGGGGTACATGGGTAGGGGTCATCAATCATTTACATTTCATTAATGGCAGCACCTACACATGATCTTACATAACCATTTACATGATCATAACAATAGTAACATAACCTAGATTCACAACTAAAGTAGAAGACTAGACACAAGTTACACATGAGGTGATCATCATAACCAGTCATTCATATATTCATTAATTTTCATTCAAGGCCATGGTCAACACATATATAATGACAATAAAGTAAACACCGCCACCATAAGTGGACCATACCACACAATGCCATACAAGGCTTCATCAACTACAATAATATAGAAAAGTAGAGAAATAGAAGAGAATCAATTCTCACCAATCCTTTAGCCTTTGGTCATCATTGACCATTTCTAATCTTTCATCAATAAATCAAGTATAAGGAAGTAGATAAAGTACCATAATCATATATGAAGTCATGTATAAGCTACTACAAGATCATACTATAACATAATACAAGGCATCACATATATACTAGAAAGTAAAGAGTCATAGACACTTACTAATTTGTTTTAATTTGATTACCATGGTAAACATTCATAATCTACCAACAATACCAACCTAGGGCAGTAGCTAAAGCCATAATAATCAAGACTAAATCATGCTTCATCTATCCTAAATTGAGATCACATTATGTTCATAGCATTATCAACCTTTAGGCTAAAACATGTAGATTAATACTTATCAAGGCTCCTTTGATTTGATCATCAAGGTTTTATACCCACAATTTATTCATAACATCAACCTAAAATAATAGCTATAATCATCTTCACCTAATCGAATTCAACATTCAATCATTAAAAAGGCAATGTTACAGTGAACTCCTAGAATTCTAAACTAGGCATGTTCAATTCTTCATACATTAATCTACAAAGATCCTTCATCATCAATTCATCATCAATTCACGTAAACAACAATAGATATAACCAATTCAACGTAATAGAATTACAAATCTACTAATAACAAGCCACACTCATAATATCCATGCAAGGGCTAAATCGATTTTGGGAAGGGACATGGGTTCATCATGCAATTTGATTGAAAATCATGTTAAAACCAATACGTTATAATCAATCAATATGATTAATCAATTGAAAACATTTTTAGAAAGAACCCATGGCTAGATTTAAGAAAAAGAAGTTTGATCATGAAATCTCTTTTGAAACTTTGAGATTAACTCTCTAGATGGAAGTATAACTAGAGATGAAGGATCACCATACTTTTCTCTAGTTGAAAATCTCTAAAACTTGACGAATAGTCCATGGAAATACAAGCTCCAAGCCGTTCTTGAGCTTCACCTTCAATGGAGGTTTCTATGGAGAATTGGTTTTGGACGGAAAGTTTATTTGGTGTGAATTGGATTGGGAATGGGTTGATCACGTTTTTGGTCACTTATATACACCCAAAAATAGTTAAATAAATCAAGTAGGGTCAGGTTAGGACATGGGGTGAATTTCCCATTCACCCGTTTAATGAGGCAGTCGCATGGCAGCAGTTGCAGGCCACCATCGACGGACAGCATCGACTGGGCATCGGGGCGTCTTGCTGCTCCGTCGTTGGTGATTGCAGCTTCCTCTTGGTGGATTAAGCTCCTTAGGCTAAGTGTAAACCCACGCCCCAATCGACGGGGAGTCGATGGACTGACGAGGTGTCAGTTGGAGCTCGTCGATTGACACTGCCACGGTAGTGTCTCGACAGCCCTTGGGTCCTTCTTGTGGGCCCTTTTTGCAGGGCCCTTTGGAAGTCGTACCGGACGTTTACAACGTAAATATGAACATTAACAAGTCAAGGACCTTCCACATCATTTTCACCCAAAATAATTACACGCAACACGTCCAAACATGCTAGGGCCCATCAAGACACACCTGAACGTCTCAAGGGCTAACTTTCGAACGTCTTAGACGTTCTTGGACGTTTGACCTCCAAACTTCATGAAACTCAATATACTGCCTATAAAAATCATTATAACTCATTTTAAGACTTCATACAATCATGACATACAAATATAAGTACGTATAGACACATGAGGCACATAGATGACTAGTCGTCGAATGTCTTGGTCGTCCCTTGACGTTTGACTTCCAAATCACCTCAAACTTTACACACTGTCTCAACACCATATTATAAACCATTTTAGGACCTTAGACCCTTATTACAAACATGTTAGGCTCTAGACACCCTAACTCATTTTGGGGGTCTTACACAATGATAGTTCTTAACAACATCTCCATCCCACAACATAAATTTCTCTGAGCTTAAGTTACAAAATTCAAACTTTAGACATTAGATACTTCTTGAGAGATATGTCCAAATATAGAAATCATCCAACAACACTATAAAAATACTAGATTTAGTAATTCCAGATTACCTCTTAAGAAAAGTAGAATTGGATACAAATCCCTAAATTCAGCCACAGATAATCGATACATGACCTTGACGACAAGCTTAAAATCAAGATTGTCTGACAACCATCAACACGCAAGGTAGCTCTTCTGTAATTTCTCATAAGCAAGGTAGTACAAGTAGAACCATTAAAATACTTTAACAACTCCTAGACCATACCATATAAGTCATCTGAATTACCAATTCTTCCCAATCATCCCACTCATCCCACTCATCCAAGAGAACATCGCAGTATCGGTAGACTTGATCCACCAATATGGTCCACCCTCAAAATAAAAACACGCATGACCATAGTGAGTTCATCACACTCACAACCATGTACAAACTGAAATAGATCGTCACATAAGAATTCATCGAATAAAATGAAAGGTTTTCATTTGAAGAGTCGATATCAACCATTTCCATTCACTTGACTCTACATACTCTTCACATCTTTCCATTGAAGCTCACACTCTCAACACTAACCACCAACCTGGACACTCCGACCATTTACCTTGAAACCAATACCTTTGAAGTGAAAACCTTTCTTAGGTACTTTAACAATTCAACGGTAATCAACTTTACAACTCAACCCAGGTGTAAGTAATTTCGAACGCTCAATACCTGATACATTTAATCATTCCTCACCTTGCAAATTCATACCTTGATAAAATATGTCACATCAATGTAGACTTCCAATGAATCTAAATGGTATTTCAATTGTCTAACAAAATCCCTTTTTCTATCAACATTAGCTTATATTTTTATTAACGACCTTAAATCGCTCTCATCCCGCTACAATGACGCCCAACCCGTTGTAGTAGTGTCGCTGCAGCGGCACGAAATCCCACTGCAATGGAAATTTTGAAACTGTGAGCCCTCATTCAAAGATCTACGATCTTAAGTCCCATCTCGTCCGCCACAGCAGCACCAATCCTGTTGTAGCAGCTTCACTGCAGTGGCAAAACTCCCGCTACAACAGCAAAATTCAAGACAGAAACTTTTAAAAAGAATTTCAATTCCTTCTTTTTACAACACACTCTTAACCCAGTACGTTTAGAAAATACCGTTCATGGTAAGGTCGATTCCTGTAGATCTACTTACCCAAATTATAAACAAAACAAGGTACTTATCATCACTCTCGAGCTAATGTAGGTACAATCCTTTCTCAAGTCTTTTTTCAATAGTTTTTAACCAATATGATGGACTCGTGATACTATTACCATAGTCAGAACAACATGAATGAAATTACGCATCTCTGCACCCAATTATCTAAACCTCTAAAGATATATCTTCAGCCTTTGTAATCAATACAATATGTTTGCTCTCGCCTCTCTCTAAAGGTTGAACTCATCCCACTATTTTTCTTCATTATGACTCTAGCTCTTTAAAATTCTATTAAAGTGGTGTTCCTCCACCTCTTAAACTTTCCATATAACCATGTTATTCACCAAATATTGAAAAATACAACCTTAGATACTCGCAAGTCATAAATTACTACACCTATTTTGCTTAGCCACAATTTTATTATATAGTTGCATCTCGTCACCATGTACTACGAACTCTTATAACCATTATGTTAGTCATCCATGACTATTTCTACAAGTCATCATTTTCATTTACATAACCCTCAAACTCAGGCATACTCGTCAAATTTAAAAGACTAACATCATTTTTTATGCACTTTCTAAAATTTTCTTTGCCTTCACCCAAGCATACTCAATGGGACTTTCTTTATCCATAAGCTTGTCATTTTTGGTATTAATCCATTCCCTTATGGCTTAAGATAAAAATCACTACTCCTCATACTGCCCTCCTTCTTCTTAACCAACTAGACAGGAGCACCCCACGGGAAAACACTAGGGCGGATGAAACCTTTATCAAGAAGACCTTGGATTCAAGCTTTTAAGCTCAATTAATTCTAACACCACATGAATAGACTCAATATAGGGGGATTGGACCTCAACATCTCGAATATGAGCTAATTACACCAAACAATCCTGCCCTACCAGTTTTCTAGGTCAAATGAACGATATGATCTTAGCTAGCTCAAGCTTGTACACCTCTTTCCACTCTGATCTTTTCCAAAGGGGATATCTTGAGTTATCGTCTTGGAATCACAATTAAGCCCTGTATAATAGGGGAACAACCAAGCCATGCCGAAGATTATATCGAGTCATTCATACCCAGCATAACCAAATTAACCCAAATATGAGAATCCACCACACAACAGGACAACACGATACACATGGGTGACTATGACCGACTCCTCAACTAGGGTAGAAACATGGATGAGGGCATCAAGTATACAACAAACCACATCAAATCCCAACGCAATTAAACCGAAACATACGAATAAGTAGAATTTGAATGAACAACACATTATTCATCCGGTCACATAAATTTTAGCACTTGTGATCACTACATCCGAACCTCATATGCACAAGTTTTCTACAATTTTAACACTCCATATAACTTATATTTGATTGTTGAACACTAAGGTACATTTCGGGGTCCATAATTATGACTAGGAATATAGGGAAAAATTGGTGAGGTTCTACCTCCCTTCGTCAGCCCTAGAGGAATAAATCCCGTTATAGCGGAACCGCTCCAGCGGGAACAATCCCGTTGTAGCGGCTCTAACGAGACCAGAACCCAGGCCAAAAAACATTTCCTCAGATTTTTCTATATTCTCTAATTTCACCAAGATTTCCAACTTCACTCAGCACATTTGGAATAATACCCATAGCTAGGACAAATCATTAGTTAGCCCGAGTCAATCTTAACGATACAGGTTCCACAATTTACCTTACGTTACATTCAATACTACAACTCACTCGTTCCCAGGATACACCCAGATATTCACACAATTATCAGTTGGTTGCAAAACATCAAGAATTTTTTTCTTACAAACCACATCGTAATTTATCTAGTCACTTGCGCCTAATCTCATGATAATTTTCCTTTTACAATAAGTCCCACAACACTCAAGCGGTTACAACTGGCACACTTTCAACATTTAGACCAACAGATTGCACATATCACATTTAGTCAAGCAATACTGGGCACCTAATCATATCAAAACATTCAAGTAATACACCCTTTACATTCATAGTTAATTTCAGACAACTAGAAGCACACATTAACCGTTCCAAGTTACAATTCACATATATGTACAAAATTTTATTTAATTAGTTCGTTCCATAAACGACCATCAGTCATGCCTTATACGGTACCTAAGGCCAGATACTAATTAGAACCCTCCCAGTTCCAATTAACTTGCTTGAGTTCCTTCTAGTTCACTTCGTTGAGAAACCAATCGCATTCTGGAGGTGCCAATTGGACTCAGCTCATACCACAAGTGACAATAGTAGCTAGCAATCCCCCCCAAAAACTGATAATATCAATCATAGAACTTGGTCGAACCCAATTCTTAATCGCCTCAAACTTTAACTGATGGTAACCATACCTTAAATCAATCTTAGAAAAAATCGATGCACCTT